>JADANM010001663.1:8401815-8450687 GCA_026213755.1 Eurema hecabe
ATTAAATTTCTAAAACTTTGCGTTTTAGTATATTAAATTTTAACATGTGACGTCACAAAAGTACCCCCCATGTCCGTTGTCACACGATGTCACACTTCGGTGATACCCTCCCTCCCCATTTACGTGTGACGTACTTTATGGATGGCCCCTTAATGATATAACACATTAATAGTAAGCAATGTCGCGATCTAAGAGGTCGATACTATCTGCTTAGGAGCCTAATCAGCACAAGCTTAAAAAGATTCATATTCATATTATAAAGAAGTAAAGTTTGTGTGTTTGTTAAATTGTAAAAATTCTTGCACTAATAGAAAGCCATTGCTGAGTGTTATAGGCTATATAAAAAACCGAAAAGGATAATTAACATTATGCCTAACGAAGCGGGCACGGGTCAGCTAGTATTATATCAAAGTAAGTAATACATGTATTTTCTTGGGTAGGGATCATTAGTTATTTCCAATAAATGTTTCGTTCCAACATGTGAAGGAAATACAACAAGACACTGTAGTTCTTAGAACTGTTCTATAATATTTTTCGGCTTACATTCGTTCTCGCTACTAATTAGTTACTTAGTTTCTTATTAAATACTAGCAGATAAGCTCGTTCATTACAACATAACGTGTAGGTCTATTTTGTATCCACCCACATTACTGTGTAGTACAAAATGTCAATACAACTAATTGTATTTCATTATACATAAATAATACTTTTGCCTACATAAACGACTTATTATAATTAATAAAATAAAATAAAAAAATAAATTAAATAAAAAATTATTGCCCAAAAAACATAACATTCGAAATTACACAACTATAACAAAGTACCAAAAAATATAAAAATCTTTACTGGGCAATAGGCGACTACTCAGTGACGTTCCGTGCAATTAAAAAATAATTACATTTAATAGATGCCGACCAATTACTATTACAAGAAATGCTATGTGATGTCGTATTATAGGTCTACCTTATTATTTACACAGACACACAGTTAGCTCAATGTAGATGAACAGTCGACCACTAAAAGTATTTAATCAATACTAGCGGTGTCGCGCGGTTTTACCCGATATTGTTCCCGTTCCCGGATTAATACCTATACCTATTCCAATTTCTTTCTTTATAAAAAAAATCGGTTTCTTATCTATTTTTATGGAGTGAACCTTTGCCTCTATGACTAAACCATTGCAGGGTTTGAATGACAGTTCTATAATGATGTAATTTATAACATATCTATACTTATTTAATTTAATCTGTTTTGATGTCAACCTGATGTCAATGTCAGTTTCTATTGCAACTTCAATTTGGAAATTTCAGATTAGTTTGTATGACAACTGTCAATTTATCTGTTTTATATTTAATTTTTTGCACTTGATAGCCTTATCAGTTCATTAAATGTCTGTAGTTATTAGTATCTCATTTACATATCAATTCTTTAATCATGTAACTGAAACACATTAACATTATAATACGTATAATAGCGGCCTCGATATATATGTCTATGTTTACAATTTACATTTTGATAAGACATTAATAAGTGTTCATTTTGTTTTTCTACATTTGTTTGATAATGTTTAGATGGAGAACTACACTCTGTACAGCAGTAAAAGGCTTTAAAGTTATTTGTGATACTTCGTGTATACGACGCGAGTTAGCAACAGCCAGTGCAATGAGTAATAAATTCAAATTGCCGAAGCGGTATGGAGCCGGAGAAGAGAGTGTTTGGTAATCAGATTGTTTTATTATTGCAATACGATCTTCCGGAAAAGTTATGTAACCGGTACATCTTTTTTAACTTCCAATATCTCTATTTTAATTGGAATTTTAGAATTCTGAAGTTGTTTTTTTAACTGCTATGTTTCAATTCGGATTTGAACTCGCTCCAATGTAGACCACAGCGTGAGTTACCTTCAGGCAAACTGTGGTCAAGCACTAGCATATTTTAAAAAAATAATTATGTCATTAAAACTAAAGACCCTAAATATAAATATTCTAATTCTACAAATCAATTCTGTAAGTCTGTTAGAACTTTATAGTTAGCCTAATCAACCTGTTTAATCCTTAGTTGTAACATTCATATTTATACACCTAGGGTGGAGTATATCCAATTAGCAGCAGAATACAAACCAGCAGTGAATCTCGGGCAGGGCTTTCCGGATTTCCCACCTCCGGAGCATGTAACTAAGGCTCTTAGTGACATAGCTGTAGGCGAAAACAGCCTTCTTAATCAGTATACTAGAGGATTTGTAAGTCTTTAATTTATTTGGAAAATTATACAAAGTACACACTTATGATATTTAGATATTTGACTTGCCTAAAGAAAATCTAAGATGTATTGCCGTAGAATACCTTAGGGCTTTATACGTTGTATCCCATATGGGAGACAAAAATAATACTCATTTTGTAATCTAAAGTAGAAATAACATCTTCGAGGCAATATAATCCTTAAAAAAGCAATTAAATGCAAATCAGTACATACAATACTATTGAAACAATACTTAGTTTTATTAAATAAATCATAAAATAATAAATGATAACACTTCCGTATTCACAAGAGACTTATATAAGTATAAAATGTGTTTCAGGGTCACCCGAGGCTGGTACAGAATTTGTCTAAACTGTATTCACCGCTTATAAAGCGAGAATTAGATCCATTCAAAGAGATTCTAGTAACCAGTGGAGCGTATGAAGCCTTGTTTTCGACAATTTTAGGTAAGTGTTTGTCAGAAATACATGATGTTGGTATTGTAAAAGCTGTAACCCGGAGTTCTACCTTTATCGATAAAGTTCCTAATTATAATTGTTGTATATTTCTATAGTATGTCTATTCTAAATTCATAGAAAAGGAATCAGGCTAAAAATGGATACCGTACCTTATGTACATAACAGAGGTCTCATATTATATGAGCAAGCATTGGTTTTTAGAAATTAAGTATAATTTAAAAATAAAATTGAATAAACATACTCTACTATAAATAGAAAACCAGCTGAACTTTTTCACTAACACAGACAATATAATTATATCCCATATTTAAAATTCATAAAGGAAATTGGAACGAAGACTTAATTAAAAAACTAATTTATTATTTGATCGGGACTGAACCATGACGTCAAACTTATTTACTTTTTTATTGTTATCACATGAATTTAGCATGTAATATGCTTTGAATTATTTGATTTCGTGTGTCGGAATATCAATCAATATATTTAATAAGGCTGACTTTGTAGAATTTGTGTGTACTTGTAACTATGTAGAATAAACAATGTGTTTCCACAACATAGAAAGGAACAAGCAACACATAAAAGTAATATAGATCTCTATTAAATATAGCATACTAGCTGTTGCTCGCGACTCCGTCCCTGTTGATTTGTTTTTCCATTATTTCTTCGCTCATATTAGTCGCAGCGTGATGTTATGTAGCCTAAAGCCTTCCTCGATAAATTGTCTATTCAATAGAAAAAGAATTTTTCGATTCGAACCAGTAGTTCCTGAGATTAGCGCGTTCAAACAAACAAACAAACTCTTCAGCTTTATATAATTAGTATAGATATAGTTGCATGGCTGAAATTCACACATGTGCATATTTTATTAGTTTTAAATTTGTATTCTTATCAATTTGTTATCATATTACAGGCCATGTAGATGAAGGTGACGAAGTAATAGTCATAGAACCATTCTTTGATTGCTATGACTTTATGATTAAGTCAGCAGGCGGTGTGCCCAAGTTTATTCCGTTGAGACCTGTAAGATTGTTATTTATCTTTAATATCTTGTCTGTTTATTTTTTTTTGTGTTTTAAATAGGGAGTTTTTTAAGTGGTGTTCTCCAGTTTTAAAATGAATTTAGAAAAAGTCTTTCATTTGACAAGATAATATTAGTATTACCTAACCAAGCCAACTAGACGAATGACAAATGGAACAAGAAGTCTATCATATTTGCCTAGTTGATAAGTAACTAATACTAACATCTGTAGCACCATGTTTGCTGACACAGATAAAAAATATTTCCAGAAGTCATCAGCAGGCGATTCTACCTCAGCAAACTGGGTTTTAGATGAGAAAGAGCTAGCTTCTCTCTTTACCCCGAAAACCAAGATGCTGATTCTGAACACCCCTCACAATCCACTGGGCAAGGTCTTTACTATGCAAGAATTGGAGATGGTTGCGAACTTGTGCAAAAAACATGATATCCTGTGCTTATCTGATGAGGTGTATGAGTGGATGGTTTATGAACCTAAGAAGCATATTCGGATAGGTAAACTGTATTCTAATATTCACAAATAAAAATGTTATATTAATGATATTTTGTAAGATGTGGCAATTTTTAAAACTTATTTATTATTACTAGCTGTGCCTGCGACTTCGCCCGCGTAGAAAAGTGACTTTGGGCAGCATGTTTTAAAATGCCTAACCCGCGCCAACAAACGTTCAGCAAGTTCAACGTGATTCTTTAAACTGCCATAACTTTTTTATTTATCAATCGATTGACATGAATTAAACACTAAATGTTGGGAAACTTACCACATTATATAATTGAAAACCCCATATAGATAGGATAAGCCGTATTTGAGATTAGCGTGCGCAAACAACAGACTAAAATTCCAAAAATCATTGTTATGGGTTCTATTGCGTTTATAAAGGCCTCCTATAATATTTTTTCTCATATATCTGCCATGTACAGACAGCGACTCGTTACGTTTTTATTATATGTATATATAGATTAGTTAACTGCATTTTTTGTGAGTGTAACATAATATAATTTAGAAAAAAATGTTTGGATAAAAGTGCATGTCTCTGAGAGATGCATTTTAATATTTTTTGAAGTTAATTTCATTTACGTCATAAATATTAAATGCAATTTTAGTGACTCTCCCTGACATGTGGGAACGGACCATCACAATCGGCTCAGCCGGTAAGACGTTCTCGGTGACAGGATGGAAAATCGGCTGGGCATACGGGCCGGCTAACTTGATGAAAAATCTGCAAGTTGTTCACCAGAATTGTGTGTACACTTGTTGTACTCCAGTACAGGTGATAAAATTTTTAATTTATCTATTTATTAATTTCTATGCATGGCAAATTAGAGAATTTATAGCTGTCTTGACACCTGAAAGTTGAGCACACTACTTTCTTAAAGAAACTTCTTGCCACACCCAACAATCTTATGGATCAGCCTCCCAAAACCACATTTCCGAACACATACAATTAATACGACATAAAAAAGCCTACCTTTCCCTAAAAGGCCGGCAGTACACTTGTGACATCGCGAGTGGTCATAGTTGGCGCTGATAATTAACTTACCATACGCGCGAGCTCGTTTGCTTTATAGATAAAAAATGAAACATTGTACAGGCTGTATTGCCTAATCCTGATCTTGTTTAGTCCGTACCAATTTTTCTTCAAAATAGACTATATTTTGAAGCAACACAAAAGTAATACTTTGATTAATTACCACTGATGCAAAAGAAGGAGTCTACTTTTCATCTATACAAATAAAAGAAAATTATTTTTGCATTTAATGTGAATTTGCAAATATGAGGAGTGCTTAATATTATTTTTCATAAATATATTATATCATAGGAAGCAGTCGCCCGTTCTTTAGAAGTTGAATTGGCGAGATTCAATACCCCGGAATGTTTCTTTGTATCTCTAACCAGAGATCTTCTACACAAGAGAGATAATTTGGTCAGAATTCTACAGGAAAATGGATTCAAACCAACAATCCCTGAGGGTGGATATTTCATAGTCGCTGATTGGACTAGCTTGAGTAAGTTAAGTTTCTTTTATTTTACTTGAATTTAATAGTATAACGAAACCGCTTTTAAAAATTTAAAAAGAAGTAGTTAAATTCAAAAAACAAACTATGTCCATGTCTCATGTTTTTGATATCACTAGGGAATCAAATTCGTTAAATAATTCGATCTGGCATGAATTTTTACAATTGACATAACCAAGCCAACTAGACGAATGTCACCGCTCACGTAGTTTTGTTCAAGCAATACTTTTAATCATACATTTGCCATTTGTCTACTTGGCTTGGCTTAGTTATTTAAAGATAAATCAAAAACGCGTTTTCTTTAATTTGGTAAATAGATACACCGCGCTTGACCATATTATCTTTGGAATATTCCAGAAAACAAGATTGACTTATCGAGCGAGAAGGACAAATACCAGGACTACAGGTTCACGAAGAAGTTCGCTAAAGAGGCTGGGGTACTCGCCATACCGCCTTCAGCGTTCTACTCCGAACAACACAAGCACATGGCTGAAGATTTCGTACGATTCTGCTTTATTAAGGTAGGTTGTATGTAAGATGATATATCTATGTGACCCCCTGGATCAAAATCCTTCCCTCGCTGGCACCATAGCTACATATATTTGACCACGACTGACATATAACCCCCCTGGCGCCAAAGCTGGATCCGCCACTGGTAAAATGAGGCTATATGTCGTTCCTGTTTTAATATCGGAATAAGTAATCTATGTTAATCCCCAACTTCAGTAAAATACCTTATCTAGGTAAAGTAATTTTTGCGTGCAAGAATTGTATGTATACATACACCATACAATACAGCCTTTATAATAGTAATAGGATATATATTTTTTGATTGCAGAAAGACGAAAATCTGGCGCTTACCGAAAAACTGATGAAGGAATGGAACGCCAAGAAAAAGTGATGCTTTTAAATTTTTAAAGATTTTACGTACTGTTTTTACTTCTTTTTATATTAAACACAGAATCTTATGTGTGTAGATATGTACAAAAATATGTAAATATAAAGTTATTGAATTGTTATTTCTTTGCTGGTTTTTTTAACCTTATAAAATAATTTTTGCCACGCAATCTAAGTGTCGCAGTCAACTGGTTAAATCAGCCTGCTAATTAAGCGGCTAGCCGCATAATTAAACGCCGCCTAGTAAAGCGCTAAACTTCAGTCAGCCATTTAGTTGAACACAACGTCCAACCACTCGGCTGAACGTTATATAGCCGCTTAATTAGCTGGCTCATTTAACCAGTTGGCTGCGACATAAGCAATACGATTTGGCGAGCTTTAAAGGAGAGCCGTATTTATTTTAAAACTAGCTGTCCCCGCGACTTCGCCCGCATAGTAGTGACTTTGAACATGTTGAAGAACTTAATCATTTTAACTATTAACACGTATAAATCTAAAACGAAACTATCATATAATACATAATATCTAACCTGCGGCCAACAAACGTTCAGCAAGTTCAACTTGATTCTTTAAATTGCCATAAGTTTTTTATTTATCAACCGATTGTCATGAATCAAACACTAAATGTTAAGTGAAGCTTGCAACAATATATCATTTAAACCCCATCTAGATAGGATGAGCCGTTTCTGAGATTAGCGTGCACAAACAAACAGACAAAAATTCCAAAAAACATTGTTTTGGGTTCTATTGCATTAATAAAGGTGTCCTATAATATTTTTTCTCATATATCTTCCATGTATAGGTCGCGTCATTTATGTTTAGCGCTGGACGAAAATAGCTGCGCATCTGTAGAATCGCGCTCGTAATTGAGGTATTGGTGCGAGAAAGACAACGCGACTGGGGAACCAATCAACGCTCGCGCACCAGACGATTATGCGCCCCGCGCGCCGCGCCTTTACCTTGATACCTTATTTTTAGCTTCTGCGCAGGTTTCGTTCAGCGCTAAACAAAATGACGCGACCTATACATTCGTGACGCGACCTATACCGACAGCGACTCGTCACGTTTTTATTATATGTATAGATGCTCGCAACTTCTCTCCACAGCTGTCAAGCTCCATGAGTGTGTTGCCAGGTCATTGGCGGCGACGACCATTTCTCAATCAGCTCTTTGGTCAGCTCGTTTGCCAATCAAAGGTCCGATATCGGACGGTCAAACTATTTTTAGATACATTTATTATTTATATTATAAAGGAAGGAAAAATTAGTAAGGAAAAATAATTATGTACCAAGAAACTCACCTATGTCTATGTAATATATCTTAATCCGACAAGATTATATTGCACAACAGTTATGAAATAAAATATTAGTTGCATTTAGGTATTGTATTTAAAAAACGTTACAAAAAAGTGTAAAAGTATATAAAAATCTTGTTTCTTGATATAATTGCTTGACAATTTAGTTAAGGTTTGAAGTCACCGCGCAGCCACCGTTTAGCGTCTCGCGTGTCGTTACCGTATGTCTTGCCAAACCTAAAATAATAAACTTTTTAAAACATGACTAACGCAGCGCCATCTAGACGTCAAACCAAGCAGAATTAACATTCCATACAATATAATTATACCAGAAAATAAATATTAGAAATAGATCATTGGAAAGAAACCAGCAACGAATAATTTTAGCTTAATATAGCGTTATCTCGTTCGCACGATACACGAAGAATATCATACTTGTAAAGAAGCCTACATATTATATGTAGTTAAATAGTATCTTTGCATAGATCTACGCTTTATTTCAGAATAATGCACATTATATTCTATTACTGGGTTAATAGAGACTATTTTTCTACGGCCATGACTTATAATATTATAGTAAAACGATAATATACGATTCTACATTCTATTTCCATTGAATATTGGTGTATACCACCCACCCGGGGTACACCGGTAAAATATGAAATACATAAAACAAATATGAAATCGTCTAATAAAAAAAGTCCAGTCAAGATTACCAACCTGAAAAGACATCCGGGCACGTGACCCGCATAGTTGGGCAGCATTCCGACGTGTTTGTGGTATATCTCCGTGGGATTGATGGATAGGGGAGGATCAGGCCTGAGGAGGATAGGTTAGGCTTGAAATACCAAAACAATAAAAGGATAATGTCAGTAAGTAAGTGACATATTGGTATTCTTTCGGTTTACGGCACTAATAAATTATTGAAATTATTATAAGCTACCCTTTTATTATATACCCATTTTTAGACCCTAATGGTCTACATAAAAACAGAAAGTAGTAAAAAATGTGATTAAAACTTATAACAGTACATGCCATAATTATGCCATTTAAATGTATTAAATTATAATACATGTAACTGTATGTGAAAACTTGTTCCCAAAAATATAAATTAAAACTATAACCTTTTCTTCGTCATATTTTATTTATATCAACACATTAGGTCCAGCTTTTAAAGTCCAGACACATAATATGTTTAGCCATATATGTACAATATATATTACAAATGAAGTTTATATAAAGTATAAAATTAAACATATACACAATAAAATATATAAATAAATTTAAAAGTTCATAATTACGGACCATTTTTATATTATCTCTCTCTTACAGTAGCTTTAGCATTTTAGATACAATATTTAAATCATGCTTAGACCTTTATAATAAAAGACATTTAATAATTATTTTAATATGTTCGAGGATCATTCAACATTGTTAATATCATCTTAAATTGACTTTTTCTTATCAATCCATGTTTGATTCTTCAAGGACATAATGATATTATGGTCGAGTAAAACTAGTCCTTTGAGGTGGTACTCCAAATATACATATAAATGTTTCATGCCAGCATACATATATATGATTTTATTTATAATCTGTAAGTAGTATTAAGCTTTCTGAGCCAACATTTTGACCATATACGGCCCTTCAAGGTGATATCCAATTTTAGCATAGTAATTCCTCGTTCCTACTCCAGATATAACGGCCATTTTGTCAGATCCATGCTCCTCAAAGGCTATACGTTCAGCTTCTTCCATCAGAAGCATACCAAACCCTTGATGTTGGAATTTAGTTGGATCACGGGCGTTAACCTGTTGAGTTAATATTATTGTTCATAAAATTTATAAATATATGTAGCTGAAGAGGTTTTTTCGTTATAATAACCCCTTTTTTGCTATATGCTATCCAATGAAATTATTTTTTATGTAATATATGACTTTAAAAGACCAAATAAAGCTGTATTCCTTTTTAAGCACTACAGCTGTATTTTATTCTATTTTTTATTATCTTAGGAATCTAAATTCTTACTGTAGAAGAAATGTTAAAAAATGTTTCAATTTTTTTTTTCATACAAAAAATAAATAATAAAGAAACTTTACCGGAACAACAGAGCCGTAGACATGCAACTCCCTAACAATACTACACTGTGTAAAGTTAGCATCTTTGCCAGGTTTGAGTTCCGGCCTATATGTGTCTTTGCCACACTTCCTGAGCCGTAGCAATCCAACTAAAATATCCTGATCAGGGTCTTCATATGAGAGGAAAGTTTCCCAACCACCATTGGCTACATAGTCTCGTCTGATTAATTCTACCTGAAAGATTGGGAATTTAGACATCAATTTAAATTAAAGTAACGTCACTTTCAATGAAAAACGCAGTAAGAAGTTTTGATGTAATTCTTTTATGTCAATTTAACTTACTAAGCATTTACGGCCAAATACTCATACGCAAACTAATTTTTAAGCACACCTTAAGACTCATAATTTTGACAGAATTGTATGGCCAACTGTCAAATCGTACCGGTTTAAGTTGTACTTAAATTTAAGTTGCGTTTCAGTATTTTGGCATTAGGCTCATAGAAGAATAATGCATAAATAAATATGAGTGTAAACTCAAAAAATATATATTTTAACAAATATTTATTAGGTTTGTGATGTAGTAGAATGTATTGGAATTATCCATTTATCACTACACAACATAAGACTAAGTCTATATGTTAAAATCCTTGCAACTTATTTTGATGGAATTCCAACATAAATAGCGAGACATGCAAGGTACTATCAGAGGAACATTATGCAAATAACACTTTTTAAGAAGCTGATTAAATAAAAAACAACTCTCACCTCATACGGCCTAACTTTATTATGTATCTCCTGTATTCCAACCTCCCTAGTTCTGACGTCACGGCAATCTGTCCCCAGATCAGCCATCCGCTGTAAAGCCAACTCTCGTAAATTACCATGTTCCACTCCCGATGATACAAGAGGCATTGGAATATCTCGTTGCACTCTGAAAGTGTATGATATTATGAAGTCAGAAATCTACATTTAAGTATAATGTGTTTAGCAATTTAATTCTTTTTGGTTTGCAAAGCTTCCACAAGCAAACCTAGATAGAAGTAAAATGAATAAAAAGATTCATATCTATTCATTCTACACAGATTATATAGTTTGGCGAATTCATCTTTTTTGGGTAAATGAAAGTAGCCTATTTTTCTATATTATAAACGAGCAGGACAAACAAAACTTCATTCACATTGTATGTATCCTACCTATTTATTTATTTAAGCTACTCTTTTTTTCTCTGCAAATCTCTGCATCAATATTTATAGTAGTTTATTGTAGGTACATAATAGTAACATACATAAAAAATATTGCATACCTATAAACCCTAGTCCAGGGTGGCACCATAGCCAATATTTTAGCAATCAAATCTACCAACGTAGATGGAGGGTAACTCTTGTATCGTCCCGTCTTCCACAGCTCATACAACCCGGTACCTCGAATTACCAGAGTAGGGTATATCTTAAGACCGTCAGCTCTAAACGCTGGGTTCTCAAAGAACTCTTTAAATTGTTCTACATCACGGTCCAAGTCAACATTTGGTAAGTCCGGCATCATGTGTGCTACAATCTGAAATATATAAATTATTTAGTTATAATCTTGAGTTAATATATAATTTTTAGTAATTCATTATAATTTTTGATAGGGTTTCACCGGTTAAAACAGTGACACTGTTGTTTAGCCCAACAGTGAAATACTGAAGGGTTTCAGTCGGTATTCAACAACTGCAGTCTTTTCCTCTAGGACTACAGACCGTATGAATATAAACGTAGTAAAACTATGCAAGATGTATAAATGTAAACAATACATAATTCAGCAATATTGTTTTTAACTAACCTTGAATCCAGCATCTTTAGCCAAGTTAAAGTTCTCACAAACAGCTTTGACAGTGTGTCCTCTGTTTGTGTCCCTTGCTATATCTTCATAAACAGACTGGACACCAATTTCCAACCTATAAGTAACAATCATTAGTGTTATGATTATTAGATTGTGACATTTTAATATATAAGTAATAGTATAATATATAAGTTTCATCCAAGCAAGATCTGCTGTTGAAGGGATCGATCAAGTCCATCTATAGTTCAAATTGAAATAAAAGAACAATTGCTATAACTTGATATAAGTTGAAGCAATTGTTGTCTTATTTCAATTGTTAGTATTGCTTACCTAAAGCAAAATTTTATATCTTATTATTACTTCTTTTTATACCACATATTCTCGCCCTATTTATCTTAGTATCTCTTCACTTTCTGTAGTTCTCACCTAATAATATACAATCAAATAAAAATCTGACAAGCCAGTCTACTTTATCTCAAAACAAAAACAGTTAAAGAAATTGTTCTTCTTGACCTTGCCTATTTAATTATGGCTTCTGTTACTAGATGAAAATGTTATTATCTTATAAATATAGACTTGCCTGGTACAACCATAGTTCAACATATCACTCATATGTCTCTGCAAGCAATAATCTGGTCTTGTCTCAATAGTTATACCGATACACTTGGTTTTAGCCTTTTCAGAATATTTGACTGCTTCTGCAACACTACCCGATGTGTGGCCAGATAGTGCATCATGAAGGTTCCTACAAATGAAAGAGGTGTTCATAATCAGAGAACTATCTAACAGAGTTATTAAAGACATTACAAAATTACCAAAGAAAAATAATAGTCAATAGAATTGTGTTTAACTGGAGACTAAAACATAAGTACGACTAGAATTGTAAAATAAGTGCTTTCAAATAATGAAATATTCCTTACCTTATGAAATAGTCTCTGTAGTCCTCAGGTAAGCTCATAAATGTACCACCCATCACTATAAACTCTACTTTATCGACACTGTGACCCAATTGTTTTAGTTGTTCAACCCGGTGTCGCGTTTGTAGGTACGGATTGTATCGCGCTCGTATAGCTCTCATGGAAGTTGGTTCGTACCCTGTATAACTCTGCGTAGAGTATTCAAAGTCCGAATCAGGTCCACCAGGGCAGTATACGCATATATTACCCGTAAAATTAATATGCGGACAGCGATGTGGCTTACACATTACCGCTACGACTGCAATTCCGGAAGCCGTCCGTATAGGTTTAGCCTTTAGCTTAGGCAATAGGTAACTCTTCGCATCAGACGGTACAGCTGCTATGATGTCAACTAGCCGCGGAGACGTATCCAGACCGTACTTCGAAGATATTCGTGTTTTCATTTTGTTGAGGTTAACATCTTTGCCCTGGCGATGCGCCACTTGCAGCTCTTGTATAATTTCCGATATAACAATAACCATTTTCTCCTCTTTGGAAAGGTGCGGCAGTGGCTTCTTCTTCGGCATTTTGTTATTAATTATATTTTGCGCGTGTTTTCACAATAACTAACCAATAACCATAAATAATTTCAAAGCAAAGAAAAACAACTATGACAAGTGACACATGGCGATCAATACTTGACATTACAGATAAAAAACCTTGTATGAAAAATACGACCAAAGGCAATTCAAAAAATGGCGGACGCTCTGCGCGCCTTTTTGTCCGTTAATAGTCTTTTCTAAAAAAGATTTATTTATTTTTTTGCAAGGCTTAACGCCTTTTTCCACTGAAAAAGTATAACTAAAGACGTGGCTGTATGGGCTCAGTCCCTTTGCCTTCCCATTTGGGACAATTAAACTAGAAAAAAAAAGAAAAATACGACCTACCTTTCTGCGCGTAGTCTACACGATTGTAATTTTTTTACATATTTTAAATAATAAAACCATGCAAGTTAAGTTTTAATTACTGTGTACTTACTTGACTACATTAACTGGTGCCCATTCAGTACTTTGCCGACGTCTATAATTCGATGAGAAGTCACACAAGGCAGAATTCGTCAGCTTCTTTGATGAATCTCCAAATCGTTGGAAACCATATGGAACATGTCCGGCAAAGCCTGCAAAAAAATAAATCGTTGTGTAATTCTTATTCAACTTAAATTATTAAGATGACCATCTGAATTAAAATATTCTAAAGGACTTTAATATAAATTACCATATACAAATACATTCAAAGTGCATCTAAGAAAACTTGTTCAATAGTCAGTTTCATTCATGCCTATTTATGTTTTAAGAAACGCCAAATATTATAATCTTAAACTTACGGATTGACTCTGCGGGGTTATATCCCCAAATTTGATTTCGAACAAAGGATTGATGTATTTTAGCGTACGACATAAATATTTAAATTAAAAACACTCCGGTCTAATAATTTCTTTGAAACTGTCATAATATAGCGTTGAGTCCCCATGGTAACCTTAATGAACTTGACAAGTACCATTTTTTTAGTTTATTTTAAAAAAGTTCCATATTAAAGTAGTCTGTATATATCTTCGTTACACTAACTGCTTTATTTCCTCACCTTTCTTGATGTATTTCTGAGGATCTGCATTTTCCATGAAATACGGACTAATAGAGTGCGTCGCTGGCGACAACTTAGGTTCATCCATGGGAAGATCCCTGAGTATACCAGCACATTCTGGCCTGACCACGACTAAAGGTAGCTTGAACTCTGCTGTGGCAGACTGAAGACAATACAATATTTGTTAGTAATACAATTAAATTGCTCGTCATCCCCAACAATATTCTATTGCCGTATTCCTTTCACTCTTTCTTCCAGGCCATTCTTCCACATTCAAGTCTTCCATTCTCTTCTATTCTCATAGAAAGTGATGTAACTCACGAATCTATCGACCAAATCCCATGGTTGTCCTTTCCCTGCTTGCAAGTCTACGACTCTTTCTAGTTGATTTCTCGCACTCCTCTGGTGGAGCTGTGACTTTTGGAATTCTGACAGTGCTTCTGTTGCAGCTACAGTGTAACGCTGCCCAAAATGCGCGCTTAAACGAGGCAAGAAGCCTATGGTAAAAAATATTGACTTAAATAAAGGTATTTCTTTCTTATTTTCGAATTTTAAATTGTTTCCTCATTTACTAAATTGAAATGGTAAGGACGTTAGGTACCAATAACTATGTATTCTTGACTTTAATATTTTTGTCTAGATTATAGAATGTGATTCCCTGTTAGATTCAAAGCAGCACCAAGATCTTCACTACCTACTACGAATATACTCTAATATTTGACTCTTTTATAGTTCTAGAATATATCTAATAACAACACTAATAAGCATTGAACGTAAGCTGAAGCTATTTGACATTTAAGTCCAGGTGAAATTCGTTAATGAAGAAGGCAATACCCGTTAGAAGCGTAATCTGATAGACCCAGTTGTGTTTCAGATACACTACCGTATTCTTGAGATAATTAGTGAGATGCAGTTAGCGTCTAGTTATGTATAAAAGTCTAGAAATAATTATTCCCTGTCTAGGCTAGGGAAAAACCAAAAACTGAAATTGAACTTACCACTTAAACATTTGTTAAGTGGTAAGTTCAATTTCTGTTAGATTTGCGTAAATAGTTAACGAACTGTCACGCTCAAGCCATATTTCTATATATTCAACCTTATTTTCTATTCTCAAGCTTTATAGATTTAAGCCAAAATTTCATAAAAATTAGTCCAGTGGTTTAGGTAAGTATAAAAGCATCATACGGATAGACGGCGTAACTTTCGCATACTTTGTTATATTTTATAAATATTTAAACACATAATAACAGTTCTTATTCCTCAATAAAAAACTATATATTTGAACTGTAATAAGACCTAAAAAACTCTCAGGAAATCCAAACATTCTTCAAAACTGCTTTATGATTCACTGTGAATCACTTAGTAGGTACGTATTTAGACACACTTACCTACCTACCCACTATTTAAGTTAAGTTAAAACATTTTAATTAAATACAAACTTCTTAGTCATTGTAATAGACATCGAAGACACTAAATAGCAAGCAACATAATTTATACGACTTATTTAACACTTAATTAACACATAATATTTACGGTCGGAGAATGCCCTTAAATTGAAATTATCAATTTACAAAATGTATGTCCAATAGACGCTGCTTGCGTTACAAAAAATGATAATGCCCATTATTCTCATTTTTATTTTTTATCATTGCGTAATGGGTTTATGTGTCTTAATGATGATAAATTTAAAGAATCCAAAGCATTTATCATTAGCAGATTAATGTCAGAGGTTGTTACTGTAAAGGTATGGCTACACGCACTGTCGCTGTGCGAAGTGCAAAGAGCGCAGTAGTAAAGTGCACAGAGCCGAGACTATTCTGTGCAAGGATTTTCGTGACTACTGGTTGTTGGCTACCTGGCTAAGATTTGTTAGTGCAGCTTGGACAATCATTGACATTTTGCTTTAAAATGTGTGTCTTAAATTGCGTGTGTCATCCTGGCTACGAGACGGGAAAACATCGGTAGAGAAGACACTTCGTATGTGAACATAATAAATACAACTAATTTCATACATATAAATATTATGGTTAATCAGAGCCATAAATATAATTTTTATGGAGTTAAAAACTGAGACTATTTGTCACATCATAACGTGGTCTCTCCGAGAAAGAAGAGCACAGATTTCGAAAACATGTCATTTTTGGTGTTCCCTGTTAACCAAAGATAATCTTATTAATAACTAAACGTGAAAGTGTGAAGTTTCTTGCAAAAACTACTGAATAGCAAATCCATTAAATATACACATAAAATACTTTATATCCCCGTATCGCTCCGCGAACGAGAACTACGCGGGCAAAACCACAGGGCACTTCTAGTAGTAACATAATATTAAGCCGTGAGTCATAACTCTGCACAGTTCTGAATTGAACAGACAAGACAGTTCGTGTTTAATGTATATAGATGGTATTAATAAATCCGACATAATATTATGTTGCAACGACATGATACATTTTGTGTACCTTATGGTTTGTTTCATAACGAAGGTAATGACTGCAATCTTTTATTCCTTTTTAGGACGATCTTTATACGGATGTAGCTTATGTAACACTTATATTTAGGCTTTACGATTGAGATTAACAACTTATACCAATATAGTAGAGCCCTTTTACTGGGGAAATTCTCAAAGACCTATTGGAAAGGACTATGGATTATTATTACAGTATAAGAAAGACAAAGTAGACTTTTCTTTTTTATACTGTATAGGCTTGCTAAATGACGTCGCGGTCTATGGTGCAGAGCACTTGTCCAGAAACCCATTCACACGACTCTTGAAAACCTAATATTTGTATCCACTTGGAGAAGACCCACTTGGGGAGCTCAATCCATTCTCTTGCTATGAAGAAAAGTGGAATCGAAACGTTTCTTCCGAAGGGTTTTTCCCTTAATTAAGCATGTATTATAAATGTACACGTTCCTCTTCAATCAATCTATCTGATACACCATGGGAATCGGTTCCTTAGTTTTATAGGGACGGAAAGCGAAAATAAGTTATAGTCGTACATACCTTCATATCCTGGAATCATGGGATGCTTATAGACGGGATCGCCGTTTCGAAACCGCGCATTAACAATATCTACTGCATCTTGCGGTGGTCGAAATATCTAGAAAATACAAAAATAACCTTAGCATGACAAAAAATCATCAAAATTATTTGCCTTACATATTTTTGCATACAATCGATATCAACATTCCTAAAGAGCTTTCTACAGGACGAACGAAAGGTAATTTTTTATTTAGTAAATTCCAGGTAGATTTTAATCTTGTGTTAAGCGTGGCATATCCCTGTGCATATTCATTAGTTTCCTGGCCAGATGTAAGTTGTTGGAATTAAGCAATTTGCATAACACCTGGCCGGTGACACGTGGCTTAAATCGTGGCCTATGCGAAAAAGGTAACATTGTTTTAACGACGGCTATAGTCGACTATCGACCAACCCCGGCTTCGCATGCATAAAGTATGGATGTATTATCAGAGTTATATTAGAATAATCGGTCATTAGCTATCTAACAATGAAATCCTATGATTCATTTGTGCACTTAAATTACGTTTTCAAAATGATATTAAAATTGATTTTTACGTACGTATTTTCCACGTTTACCTCTTTATTTTTAACATGTGTTTATTAGATAAATAATAGAATAGAAAAGTATTTACTTCGGTATGCATATCTATAAACGTTGATATACGTTTAAAAATTTTGAATACTTTATAACTTCATTAATAAAATATATCTATAATGTTAACACTGAGCGATTCCTAAGGCTTGAATATTCATACTGAATAAAAATATATTTCGCTATACAAATAACACAGCGGTATTTAGTCCCACAATAAGCATTGCTTATGTTTTGACGTGGGTTTTTTCGCAGTTTGGGATCCACTATCACTAATGGTTTCACCAATGGACTAAGCGGCCATGAGATAAAGTAATAAATATCGTTGTCTTAAAAAATAACCTGAAAATCATCAGCTGTTCGATCAGAGAGCACGAGTCTTTCAGAATGGTTGACGCTCGGATCGAGGAGGATTTTGTGCGTGGTCGAGCCATATGTGTCGCCAATACGATACTTGTACTCCGGACAGTGGCCAGTATACCTTGAAAAAAAAAGAAATATTCACACCATAAGCAAAATTTTCTTATACGGTCTGTGGTATATTTTACTATGGAGTATGGTGAATTAATTCACCACAGTGTGTTCAAGCCTTATCTTAATTTATTTTTTATAATCTGACAAATCTGTTGGTTTAATTAAATAAGTTTATTTCGAATAATGCACAAATATATGTTCTTGAATTAAAAACACTGGTTTTATGAATATTTTTGATGGATTTATACTTATAAAACAGAATCTATAAAATTCCCTTTAATTGCGGGCAATTCCTATTATCACAATTAACAATCATCTGATACAGTCACGAAAGACATCATCATCATTGGTGTAGTTTATTATTCTTTAAACATAAAATATATAAAGATTAATAAGTAAGAAAAGCAAACAAACCCAGGGATGTAGTGTGGCTGCGCGATGCTAACCAAATCCAAAGCCATGGTTTACGGAATTTGTTATTTCACGAAATTATTAACTCATAATTTTAAAAGAAATCCAACGTCTATAATTTTGGTACCTATTGAAAGTTAAAACATATCTTGAGTAATTTGACAGGTGTTTTTTTTTAATAATAAATAATTTATGGCACATTTTTTTATTGCTTGCTGTTTTAATAAAAACTTTTTGAATCTCAAGTCAACTGAATTTTTCAATAACATATAACAATTATTACCATAATATTTATGCATAATAATATGTAAGCAGTCTATATTATTACCACTACAGACAAATAATTAATTTATAAACAAAATATTAGTTTATAAATACGAATAAAATTTTTGTATCAACTTTGGTATTAAAATAAATTTGGTTAATTTATTTTCACGTATTTTACCTTGACCGAAAAGTAAAACCGAATTATAATTTTTTGTCCACATAATTATAATATTGTTAGGATTTTACTTTTTAGTAGATCGTTCCTTTTTTATGAAACTAATGTCTTATATTATACATATTATTATTATATTATTATGTACTTTATTTAATAAGGCGTAATGTTTTAAAATATTCTGTCAATTAAAAATAATAGTACGTTTTCATTCGTTTTAACGTTTTTAATAAGCAAATTACTATTATTAAAGTACAACTTCGGATTTCGGAATGATCCAATGTTTCCAACTTCACTCTTCAAGACTTCAACGCATCCGCCATATTGGTTTTAACCACCGAGCAGTGCGGTTGTGTGTTACGGTAGCGCGTGCGTTAAGTGACAGTTATCAACGATGAAATCAAAACTTTCAGAAACTTTGTGTATGTAGTGTGTTTACTAATAAAGTAAATTCGTGAAATAATGTGCGTAGTGCGCTGTGCACGTTAATATTAAAACGATAAATCTGTTGTCTGCAACCAGCTTTAAATACAGGCATTCCATGGAGAATGTTGAACTTTGTTTTTTTTCCGTGATCGTTTTCGATACTTATCAAGAATTTTTGTTTAACGCATGAAATTTTTGTTTTGGTGGACAGTGGACTAAAACTAATAGTTTATGTTGTTTTATGATTTGAAGATAACGTATTTAAATTGAAAGTGTTTTAAAATAAATGTTTTGCCGAATCATTAGAGGTAAGTTATAAAACATTTCGCTACACAAATTGTAACTAACGATCAAAACATTAAAGCATAAATTACTTTTTAATTGACACTTGTAATTTATTTTTTAATTAATATGTGACTTGAACAGAAGTTTTTTTCGTATATTATCATCTACTGTATCTCAAATAATAACAAGTAGTACGTAATAGTACATAAGAATGATAATATAATTACCTATAAAAAAGTTACTAAGCACTAAGTAACTACTCTACCACATAACATTTTAATTTAATATACTTTCGCAAAAAAAGTTCTTTATTTAATGGTATAATGCTATAGGTATATCTGTGATTTTTACTATTTTACGTATTATTAATACAAAAAAAGAGTTATATTTTCTTGTCTTATATTGAATTTATATTTTTTACTAAAGTTATAAAGTAGGTGGGTATATCTATTAGGGAAGTTGTAGCGATAAAACTGGATGTCTTAAGGTTTTAAAAAATCATAAAATCGTTATATACTTTTAACTGTCAGAAATAAAAAATACGCCAAAGTTTTTGACAACGTAACATAATAAAGCATTGGCGCAATGGACACTTTATCCCGGATCCTCAGATTGCCTTGGTATCGTTAACTCCGCGAGGAAAACCGTAGAACGTGACTACTGCATGGTAATATTTTTATAGGGTATTTACATTGCTTAGGTAATATGTTCTTCCTAGAAGCAATAACGAAGTAATCCTATGTGTTAATCTAAATGACTCAGCCAAATTTGTTCGGTAGTTTTTGCCTTAACGTGTAACAAGCACCATACATCCTCTCAAACCGACCCGTGCCCATTTCCTTGGGCATAATGATAACCTTTTTTTATATAGCCTATGACACTCAGCAATAATGTGGCTTTCTATTGGTGAAAGAATTTTTAAAATCGGTTGAGCAGACCCCGAGGTTACCCCTTAACAATTTAACAAACACACAAACTACTTTTTTATAATCTAAATATATATTATTCAAAGGTGACTGACATAGTGATCTATCAACGCACAGCCCAAACCACTGGACGGATCGGGCTGAAATTTGCCATGCAGGTAGATGTTATGACGTAGGCCTCCGCTAAGAAAGGATTTTGATCAATTCTACCCTCAAGAGGATAGAATGGGGGATGAAAGTTTGTATGAAAATCCACGCGGGCGGAGTCGCGGGCAACTGCTAGTATTAGTATAGATTAGTAGGACATTAGTAGGACACATAAAACAAAGAGCAAAAGACTTAGTACAATTATTAAAATAATTCACCTGTAATCTTATCTCGAAGTATTAAGAGGGTATTATCCGTAGAAAGTTACTGCAAATATTTAGATTTCCAGTATTAATGTAAGATAACGAATGATAACACTAACACGACTTTTATACGTCAGAATGCTTATTATATTAAGATATAATAAGCATTCTGACGTATAGAAGACATGTATATATTGTAGCTAAACCAATATGCATTTAAATGTGAGCAAATCTCTTTCTTCATGAAATAATATACCTATCTAGTACATGATACAAACACATTATAGTTCAGTTATTCATTTTAGGATTTATCTGCGGGAAAATTCTAGTCTCTACTCCGAAAAAGGTAAATTCTACAGAAATATGTAACAGACATTTTTTGTAGACAATTTCACGACAAAACATTTTTACCTCTGAGATATATTTGCGAGAAACTGATTTTCATGATATTTTGACCTCTATTACCTATAACTTTTTGAGCCGGCACGATATTAATATCGATTTTTCACATCGTCATTACAATGCCGTAATAAAGGTGTATATAATTCAGCTCGCTAGGAATTTGTCCGCAAATTGGGGGTTACAATTGCTGTGTTAAAAATTACTGGACTATTCCCACGCATATTAAGTAACACAAGCTTCTGCTTAGCTTGGAACCAGATGCCGCTGTGTATAAATGTGCTGAAAATATTTATTATTTATTTATTTTCGTCGATCTTTCAAGAATTTACGTAAGTAGATTATCTATTCAAGATACAGACACCTTTAGATATAATACAAAATATGTTATACATTTGAGATCGATAAGATACTCGATGCTCTAATCTTAATGGTCAAGTGGATTTCGAGACAGGTTTCAATAGATCGCTCGGTGGGTTTACGAAATTGTCTGAAATGCTATGGAAGGCATACACGTTACAAGTTTACAGGAAACCCTGTTAGCTTTATATTGGACCGAAGATAAATATGGAGATTTTTACAAAAGTTTCGAATGTGTAGATAAAAATTGCGAATTAATTATTTATTTAGTAACTAATTAAATTGTAACAGATAGACGATATATCGAAAAAAATCTTAAATTTTATATATAATACGTCATAATGAAACCAACAATTCTAACGCGTCGTTCACATGAATACGGATAACTCATAAAGCACAAAATCGCACGAAACGTCACGTCATTAAACCGCAGCCATATTAAAATCTAGAACAGCAATACCTACGTGCAGGCAAAGTGAAGCCATTTCAAAGTAGACAATTTTGTCCACTTACTTAGATCGTCACTTGCAAAATTCGTAGTTTATCGTAGATTTCAATTTTTCCATATTTATAGCATAAATCTCATATAGCAGCAACATTATCAGTGTTCCTGGGTGCGTGTCATCAAGTTACGAACGTGCTTTTCGACCGACTTCAAAAAAAGGAGAAGTTTCTCAATTCGATCCGTATGTTTTGTTTTCTATGTTTGTTACGCGATAATTCCGCCAATTATGAACCGATTTGAACAAATATTTTTTCGGCGTATAGGTAAGGGTGGTCTCATATGAATTTAATAATAAAAAAACAACCACCAACGGTCGAAAATTGGGGATGACTTTTTTATACGCAATATCTCCGCCGATTATGAACGAATTAATTTGAACGAAGTCGGTTTTATTTTTTTTTAAAGTAGATTAATACACTTACATTTATACAATTTTGGCTACACTTATTAAAAGGTGTAGTCACGTAGTGTATGAATGTATGTAATGTCTATGCGTTATACGTCTACAACCGCGGCGACTTTTAGTCACTATTCGCTTCCAGTATTGGACGGTTCGAAACCGGTTCGGAAGAGTCGGCTCGCGATTCGAAAAAACGCCCGTGGCCGTTGAATTTCGAGGTCGTAACCCAATTGGGGACCACTCTTTGTAGTACACTTTCTCCGAAGCGTGACGCGCCCAGACTTCATTTCACCAGACCACAGGTGCTATAAAGCCACAAATCAAAGTGCATATATTTTGCAGTGAGTCTCACTTAAAGAGAGACGTTTTTAAACCTGCCGAGCATTCAAAACTTAGCTTTTTAATTTACAAGCTTAAATATATTAAAACTAGCTGTTGCTCGGAACTTCGTCCCCGTCGGATCTATTTCTATTATTATGGTATAGTGAGTCAATCTTAGAAGATAGACATATACTGTCGCGGACTTTTTTTTAGATCATTTAAAGAGGAATAATTCCTTCATACATATTATTTTTGTATCTTGAACCGTTTTCGCAGCGCACGCAAAGGAAGCCCTCAAAGATGAATAATTCTCCCCGTTTTTTCCATATTTTCCATTATATCTTCGCTCCTATTAGTCGCAGCGTGATGTTATATAGCCTAAAGCCTTCCTCGATTAATGGTCTATTCAATTAAAAAATAATTTTTAAATTCGAACCAGTAGATCCTGAGATTAGCGCGTTCAAACAAACAAACAAACAAACAAACAAACAAACAAACAAACAAACAAACAAACAAACAAACAAACAAACAAACAAACTCTTCAGCTTTATATATTAGTATAGAAGTATAGATATAGATTGCGTACAAATTTAAGGTTTTTTTAAATGGCTTGAAATTGCCAATAAATCAAGACCTGCTTTAGAAATTTTAGTTTTCATTAAGAAAATAATCAAGGCCTGGTTTAGAAATATATTGGATCTCATCGATCTTTCGTTTTGATTTACAAAAATTGGATTAGAAAATGCTAACTGTCGCTTTAGCTTCAGAAAGTAAATAATATAGGTATAGTATGTTAAGTCGGACTGTACTCGATACAGTTTTAAGTAAAAATCAAACTGCTTCCCAAAAATAAGATAATACACAGTCAAATTTTACTTTACTTAATTTTGTTACAAAGTAAAATTTGTCTCCGTACCTAAAAAAATTTTATCACCAATAATTAATTTATACAGAAAAAAATAGATACTAGGTGTTCGTAGATTAATCAATATTATCTATACTAATATTATAAAGAAGTAAAGTTTGTGTGTTTGTGTAATTGTTAGGGCTAATCTCGGGATCTACTGAAACGATTTTAAAAATTCTTTCACCATTAGAAAGCCTCATTATTGTCTGAGTGTCATAGGCCAGGTATATAAAAAAACCGAAAAGGATTATTAACATTATGCCCAACGAAGTGGGCACGGGTCAGCTGGTACGATATAATCATATATTCATATACCCACTGATTTTGTTCTGATCAACTTTCCCTCTTAATTGAGTTTATTTATTACCCATCGTAAACACTAACGAAGCACGTGATCGTATCACGTCAATGTAATGATAAAAGGAAAAGTATACACTATACATGCATTGAGATAAGATCAAAATAATTTGAAGTTATTCGTATTTAAGGTGAAAATTGTACAAAATTGTAAGACTCGTTACTTCGGTACGGAAGTTTTGGGTCAATTTACGCTCTGATACTTGATATTTGTTAATTTATTTAATGTTTATTATATGTATACTAGCTATGTCCCCGTTTTATCCGAATTTATTCATGTACTATACACATAAACCTCGACAAAAAGCGGGTTAGGCTGTGCCGGGACATACGGCCGTTGGTTTTAATATGAATCGTCTATGTTAGCGAATCGCTTTTTAAGTAATAGATTGAAGTGAGAGAAAGATTGACAGCGAGCCGACTATTTAAGTGAAATATTGACACAACATTTTTGTTTCTAAGACTAATAGTTCTTTAATTAAGGTACGATGATATAGACCTTTTTGATACGGTCCACTTTTTAAACCTGGTATCCGTATGTTTCGGAGCGATTTTTAAGATGTTTTATTTTAAAAAACCGCATAAAAATGTCTTACGTAGTTTTAAATATTTAAGCATACATAGGGACAGACAGATTTTGTTTTTATACCATGTAATGATGTTAAATCGTTTAGTAAAAGTATCTGAGATGTTTTGTTAAAACTGTCTTATTGAACTTAACTCCTACGGTTTAATTAGCCTTTTGAAAATAGAGATGTTTATCAGTAAGATTTGGTGACCACATGGTATTTTTGAGTTGAAAACTTAAGTTTCAAACACTTGATGGTTCTGAGATAGGGTAGACACTCAAGAGAAACAGATGTGGTTAGATAACATTTTAAAACGCTTAAATGCATCTTATTTTTTATTCTAATCCATACTAAAATAATAATGCGAAAGTAACTCTGTCTTTCTATAACGCTAAATTTACTAAACCGATTAGAACGAAATTTGGTACAAAGATAGTCTAAAGGCTGGGATGGGACATAGGTTACTTTTTTTTCAAATCATTCACGGCTAAACCGCTGAACAGATTGTAATGAAATTTTGTACACAGATGGTCAAGAGCTTGAGATAAAACATACGCTAATTTTTAACTGCAAAAAGAGGGTTATAAGGGGGTAAGGGGAGGGGTCAAAGTTTATATGAAAGACCACGCGGACGGAGTCGCGGGCAACAGCTAGTATTACATAAAATTTCATAAAAATTCATGACATTAAAACTTCATGTATGTGTCCTTAATGGTATACTGTTATTTTAAACGGGCATTTGAAATATCTATCGTAAAATATGACGACATTTTGAGATCATCGGCCTCAGTAATAATACAACAAAATGTCAATTGAAAAGAATAATATAGAATAATAATGGAACAATAATAATTACGTCAACTATTGATCATCTGAAGGTTATTGTGTTGAGACGAAATTCTTAATTGCTGCCAATTACCGAAAGGTTTTTTCGATTGTATGTACAGTGCAGTAAGTCTGTTTTTTACTATTCACAATGAATGCATTTATATTATTTTATGAATTTATATTTTAAAGGGACGCCTCCCTTTTGTTAAAAGTATGCTACATAGCATAGCATACAAGCGACCTGCCTCGGGTTCGCCCGCATATATTATGCATGTATTATACATATAAACGTTCCTCTTAGATCACTATTTAAAAAAAGAAAGACTGATTCAATCAGATACCACGAGAAACGGTAAAATTATAGATTAAAGCATGTTACATACATATGATATAGGGACAGAGAATTAGAAGCGATTAGACAGATTGTAATGATATGTTTTTAGAGTTTTGTTACATTTTTCTTAGTATCAAAGAGTAGAATAACTAATAAAAAGTAGAAAAGGATTCGTGGTTTACGCGGTCGTAGCCGCCGAGAACAACTAGTAATACTTCCATACGATTAACAACTTATCGTTAAATTTAAACCATTGAATAACCATTCAATGAATAGCAAAATTATTCATTAATTGTTAGTGTTCGTTCCCATTCATTCAACGGTGCTACAGACAAGAATCAACAAAAGCTACTCTTATCTACACTCGTCGTCTTTCGGAAACTGCGAAACGTGTGATATTTCTCTGCCATTTATCTTTTGTATGATAACACTTTTTAGGACGGTACATTGTTATTGTAATAGTTAGGTACAGTTGATTTTTTTTTTATTAATAGGAACATATTTGACCGCGATCTCGCCTGATTGTAAGCAAATATGCCTCTTATAGTCCAAGAAATTGAAAAAACAAAAAAATAAATTATAAAAAAAAGAAAAAAGAGCTTTAAATACGAATTTCAGATACTGTTTCTCTAAAATTTTAAACAAAAGTTTTGTTTTACTATCTCAAGTTCTCGTAGATGAATTTAAAAAAGACTTACGCTATTTACAGATCATATATCATTATAAAGTACATTATATCAAAAATTCAAGTTTTTATCTGAAATACGTATTTAAAGCTCTATTTTCTTGTACTATGAGATGTGTCATGTCTTAAAAGCCTATTCACCCTAACCTGAAAAAGTCGTTAATGTTGTGCATTCTTCGCGTAATGAACGTGTTCGCGTGAGTATTAAGAATATTTAAGAATCTCATGTCTCGTGCAATTTTTGTCTATTTCTCTTGGTATTTATTATATTGTTTTAGAAATATATGCTTGGAAGAAACTACTTTAAGCGATAAGCTAAAGCATTGAGTTGTGTTTTTTTTATGTTTTAAACTTTTTTACGCATTTGGTTAAAGTTGGTAGTGATATAGTTTAAATGGGTATTTCAAAGCTAGAGAAAACCAGTTTTCACTAGAATTGTTGATGACTATATTTAAATTTCTTTTCTCTATTGTGAAGAGTACGAATTAATATATCCAGTGCACAATAATTATGGAACAGTATGGTGTCTCGTTTCAAACGGAAATTTTATTATGCACGAGGGTTCAATTGTACTTAGAATTAATTGTTAGCCGTATTTAAATGACGCATGTTAAGTTTTTTGTCCCAGCTTCAAGGTGTTAACTAAGCCATGTATTATGTTATAGGGATGCTAATTACAATTTCGTAAATATCGTTGACACGTAATAGTATCCCGAAATAGATAAAAAGATTAAAACATTGTAACACCATACTGTTATATCTAACGGATTTCATTACCTTGAAATTATAAGAAACTGGCGATAAAGAATGGCATCTCATCAAATATTATATATTTCCTTTTAAATATTTATTTTTCTAACCTCCTTTAATCCCCCTTTTCAGAAGCTAGTGAGGCCCTTCCGTGAGTGAGATGAAAGTTACCCACAGACGACTCACCTACTAAGTTTTGCGTCTTGACATAAAAAATAATTAAGAAGCTAATTAAGAAGTATTTTTAAAAGAGGAATTCGATTAACTACATATTCGATTATCTACATTTAAGCTTATTTAAATTAATCACATTGGCAAGGACCCGACTGCTCAGACAGTATTTTATACTAGTTCAGTAGTCGGGTGAACACTTAAATTGTAAATGTTTAAATGATTTCGTGGCACATAAATTATTATTATTATTATTAAATTATTATATTAATTAAACACTAAAAACGTCTGCACAACACCAACTAATTACAAACCTCGAAAGCACAACTCATTTAGTTTTGAACAAACAGCAATGTACCGTTTGCATTGTGACTGTTTAAGCCAAGTCCATGCGTGCATCTAACATTTTCTTAATAGCTGACTCACAAAGGACTTGCCTATACATGGGTATCTGATTCATTGTGTCGCCGTTCTAGGTAAAATCTCGGTAATTGTGTTGTCATGTCAAATAGTTAGCGCCAAACGTGTTAAGTGTTGCAGGTTCCTGTGTAAACTTCGAGTAATTCATATAACAACTGTTTAACATGTTTTGACAAGTTCTTGTTTTGATAGTCGAAGTCGATTTTAAACCGATATGAAATTTATACGTAGGTATTTTTCGATATCCTTTTAGTTCTAATCAAGTATTTTAAGAGATGCTAGTAGCTCAGTGTCGTAATAAATAAAGACTACAAAGATAGGATGAAATAATGTTGCATTGTTGCAAAGATCCATTTATAGTTTTACTAGATGTTGCCCGCGACTCCGTCCGCGAGGACTATCACATAAAATTTTGACCCCCCCCTTTCTCACTTTTAACCCTTTTTTCCAGTGAAAAAGTAGCCTACGTTTTATCTCAGGCTCTAGACCATCTGTGTACCAAATTTCATTACAATCGGTTAAGCGGTTTGGCTGAAAGCGTAAAATTATAAAAAGTTTCAACCCCCCCTTCCCCCCTTATAACCTCTTTTTCCAGTTAAAAAGTAGCCTAAGTAAGACGCTTTCCGTCTTCTTCCGTCAGACAGACAGACAGAGTTAATTTCGCGTTTATAATATTAGTATAGATTTTCCATACTAACTTTCCATTTAATCTTTTTACTACAATAAAAAGACCACGTCTTTCTTTTAGTCTAGACTATGTAGGACTATTCCTATCAAAATCGGTTAATCGGTTTAGAGAACTTAGATGTGGAAGCATAAAAATAACATTGTACTTTCGCATAAAAAGATTATCTTTCTATCAGTATAGATAGGTGCGAAAGTTCTAGAATCGCGAGATCAAAAACAATATTATCGCTGCTAATCAACCAGCAAATAGATAATGTCAAATGTGGCTACTGTATATCCCTGATATACAAAAATAAGTCTTAGGCTTAAGGACTTACGATACATTATCCCCGTTCCGTTATATATTAATAAGGTTTACCCTTATTTGTGGCTTAAAAATGATAAGATAAGCGCTTTCCGTGTTACATTGTGTAGGTAGTTTTGTAAAAAATACCCAGTATTAAATGTTTAAAATGATGTAGGTAACAATTTTAAACAAAGAAATGAATCACGTTTTGTTGTTAACGGGGGTTGCACTGGCTCGGGGTTTTTCTGATGCGTGACAATAGTTATACATAGTAGTTTAAAAGTTAAATTTTGGGATGGCCATTTTTCAAAAAAATGTTGCTACAAAATATAAAAATTGCCGTGGTAAATTGTAGATTTTTTAAATGTTTGTGGCTAATTAGACTAGTAAAAGTATAAAATATATATGTTTAGCTTAAACTGTCATACATATCTTACAATTTAACGCATCTTTTGACGGTAGATTATAATGTATCTAGGTATGAATAAAATGAACATTTAATGGCGATGACCACTATCATGACCTCATGAAGCCACCTGGCTTGCCTGCTCGTTTACCCCTATACTTTTATTATATTTATACTTTTATAATATGATTTTTATTTATTTCTAAGATTTTTCGAACTCTTAGATTCTAATAACCATGAAAATTTCTACATTGTATTATTCAACAATTATGAGCGTGTTTATATTTATATATCTATAATATAAATATTAAAGATATGTAAGTTTTTTTTAATACAGCTGTTCGGTTTTCCCAGTATTTACTATTGTATTAACACGAAGAGCGTACCACACTCATACATAGGATCAATAATATTTAATTTATTCAAGGCAGCGAAACGAAACCTTTAATACGCATTTCGGTCGCGTTTACTTAGCTGGTGACACATTTTTCATGCCTGAATTGTTTTGGAATTAGCCGTATTTTTAGTTTAGTTGGTATGTATATATTTCTTATCATATATCCGTAGCCTGTGGCCCTGTACTGTCAAGGCTTATAAGCCCAGATATACTAGTGGTTAAAAAACAAACAGTAAGGAGTGACAAGGTGAAAAAGTCTGCGACCGTTTCCATGTCGAACTATTATGTAAATATTAGGATGTTTGATCGTTTGTGGTGTTCGCGGAAAAGTCTGCGAAGGTATAGTACGCGTCACGAATCTTTAGCGCTAAACGAAACCTGCGCAGTCAAAAATAAGGTATCGAGGTAGCGGCGCGGCGCGCGGGGGGCGCGTGATCGTCGGGTGTGCGAGCGTTGATTGGTTGTCCCAGTCGTGTTGTCTTTCTCGCACCAATACGTCAATTACGAGCGCGATTCTACCGATGCGCAGCTATTCTCGTCAATCGCTGAACATAAATGACACGTACTACACCCGGGACTCCCACTCGCTACCGTAGAACGGTACACAGTAAGGTTTTGGTCGGTAGAAGTCCGACATAACCCATGGTCTTTCCCCGAGGTCCATGGGTATCCTATGAGGATTTCCCTACTATAAAAAAAGAATGTTTTATCCCACATGATAATATTTCAATACATCTATAAATCGTAAACAATGATTGATTAGGATTTATAGGTGTGTAGATATTTCTTACATTTTCATACATAAATTCCTGAATAGAATAGACCCTGTATACAGGATACTTTTTATTCCTCTATTACTAAGAAAACGAGAATACGCGCGTAGAACTGCGAAGCACGAACAGTCTATCATATATTGTTGTTATTGAAAGTACAAATCTTTAACTTTACTATCATTGTATCCTAAACCTTCAATCGTGAACAATTGTACCGATTGCACGAGACTCGTGATCGTTTGGGCCCTGAATGTGTTGTGGCCCAATTTTTGTGGCGGCTAGGCATGTGCGTAGGACCATATGGTCACATTCAAATATTAGTCATTGGAATGTCAATGAAATCTTACTTGTTCACGCTTATATTATACTTACTACATAACATACTAGCTGACCCGTGCCCACTTCGTTGGGCTTAATGTTAGCAATCTTTTTTTTATATAGCCTATGACACTCAGCAATAATGCAGCTTTCTATTGGTGCAAGAATTTTTAAAATCAGTTCAGTAGATCCCAAAATTACCCCTTACAATTGGACAAACACACAAACTTTACTTCTTTATAATATTAGTATAGATAGGGATAAAGTTTCTGAGTTTTAGAAGTGAAAGGTAGGCTCGGGAAATCTAGATTGCAGAATGATATACGCGAATCTTAAAACGTATTTTTTGTATTGGTTGTTCCTACATGGTTTCTATGTTTACTAAATTTCAGCCAAATTAATCTAGAAAATTTTACGAGACACATTAAAAAGCATCAAAAAATGTATGCAATAACGACCTATCGCCTTTATAATATTAAATAGCGTGTCATTGGACACCATAGCTCGATAAAAACTATATTTTTTTTTCGTATCTTTATTAAAATTTTGCAAACAGACATTACAAAGGCACTCTGACCTTGCTACGCTGGCATTTCTTAGTCAGCTGATACCGATATGGGTGTTGAATAATGTTTTAATATTGCACCTCAGAATCGTTAAACGATAATTACTGTGCTTATCGCTGTAACGTGTGATAAGTGTATGAAAACTACTAAGAATAATCGTTCGAAGGACGTATTTATTTTTTAATAGGTTTAATGTTAATGGAAGATGAGAATATAAGTTGAATGAAAGTTTTAGAATCTGTAAAAATGAAAAGTTAGGATCATAGTAAAGGTACTTTATGCCAAGAGTCATATAATAACTATTAGTTTAAATAAAATAAATTATTTGTTGTTACGACTTAAAAAAGGTTATAATTAAGGCGTAGAGGTACGTATACTTAATTTTGCTACAAAAAGTAACTGACGTCACTATTTGATATTTTATTTTTTTTATTTCGCTATATCCCAACTTCGAACCTTTAAGGTACATCTAAATCACTTCAACGACTCTTAACAAATTAGGTATAAAACTAAAGAAGCCCTGTCAAGTAGATACCTTTAGTTGTGGTAAGAAAATTGAGTCGTCTATCTTTTAACCTGATTTCACGAAGGCAATTTCTCAGCACAAATACGCGCGTAACAATTGTATCTAACCGGACAAATTCGATGGCGTCAAATTGTTTTTAAGGTATCCGGAACCAAACAGGAAACTTGAAAGTGGGTGTAGTTCGAACCAGTTATTATGCAAGTAATGTTTAAACAAATACATTGATTGCGCAAGTTATTGTCAATACAACATAACAAGTGCATTCCAGTTCTGATTTCGATTTATCTAAATCGATCGTATGGTTTATTTAATGCGTATGTTATGTAAAATTGCAAGAAAATGCCGGGTTAAGTGTGGTTGGTTTTACGTAAGAGTTGGGCTGGAGTTGGAGTACCAGGGACTTAATTTGGGTTGTTTTGGGAATGGATCGGTTGTGAAAGGCGATGGAAGTTAGATGAACCCTTGAGAGCCTTATCGATGTAGGTATATTCTCCATATAGGATCAGGGTCGCAGGAGTATTATAGGTTACGGACTTTTACCGCGAAAATCTCCCCGTATTCACGCCGTTTCAAACATTTTAAAGTACCCCTTGCCTTCAGATTAGATTTATTGGTAAGAAAAGCTAAAGTTAGGACAGCTAGTTAAAAATATTATTCTAAGGTATTCCTTATCATTATAATCCGCTATCTCAATTCAAAGACGGTCTATAAATACCTTATCTAACTGTTTTTCTTGCTTCGACATTGCGATTTCATTTCATTATTGATTATTGAATGTACAAGCAAAACACAAAAATGCCTGGAATGCACTAGCCAGTACACACAGGTAGGACCCTTGGGACTGGTTCTGAACTTGCACTTTTCATACCTAGAGGTTATCTGAAACCAACCGTATGTATAAGTGGTTAGGGTCTATATTCCTAGACTTGATATGGAAAGAACGTGCCAGTTTTTTTGGTTAGAACATCGTGTCGTTAGAATTAAATGAGAAGCGTTGGGGTTGTTATATGTATGTAATATTTGGCTTTAGATTGAGAGTATGTTTTATTTGTCAGTTACAAGTGATGTGTGGATTTTTTCGATGATTCCTTTTTATTTAATGTTAAAGTTCGAAAAAAGTAATTTACTAACTTAATACACAAACTAGCTGACCCCTGCCTACTTGGTTGCGCATAATTTTAATTATTCTTTTCAGTTTTTTTATATAGCCTATGACACTCAGCAATAATGTCGCTTTCTATTGGTGACGGATTTTTTAAATCGGTTCAGTAGATCCCGAGATTACCCCTGACAATTTAACAAACACACAAACTTTACTTCTTTATAATATTAGTATAGATAAGAGTCCGGTGTAGTAAAATGCGATTTGGTAGGACTATGTAGTGATGATAGAAATAATATAGCTTTTTACCCGACTGCCAAAGAGGGTAATGTTTTTCGAGTGTATGTAAGTATGTATGTCTGTTCCTTTGTGACCTCCTGTAGCCTAAACGGCTTGATGGATTTTGATGTATGAGGTATCGTTAGATTTGTCTTGATTACGGGAGTGTCATAGGATACATTTTATCCTAAAAGTCCCACGGGATAAAGACATAATTACTCTTTTTTTAGTGTGCAGTCGGGTATTTTGTTTTTTTAATAATAATTACTTGTTATCACTACTAGACTACTACTAAATAGAAAAAAAAAACAAAGTAGCATAAGTTTATGTATCCCTATCTATTCTTAAATCTTTTAAAGTACGTAGCCGATTCTCATGTGGTATTATTTTCGAAAAGGTAATTCAAGAGGAAAGTTTATATATTAAATGAATTAAAGATACATTATATATTTGAGCGAAACCGGGTCGGGTCGCTAGTTATATATTGTTAAAATATATTGTTAAATCGATGCAAACGAATACGATACTTAATTCACCAACTTATCTTAACAATATTAGTTTGAAAAGACGAATCATTTTATAAAGCGTGATTTATTTAACATATTAATGTATGTATCGCTTTAAATAATGCATGGATTTAAAATGAAAAGTCAAATAGATATGGATGGTTTACGAAACGTATTCCGTTATTCGCGGACCGGTTTTATGAATTTATTAATTGTACCGAGAAAGTTTGAGAGAGATTTCTCAATATTTCACACTTGCTTAACGAATTTCATTGCCAACTTGAATGGCGTCTTTCAATTTTATCGTCAACTGTTGATAATGAAATTTGGTGCACGATTATTATTTTAATAGTGTCTCGAGGAATTGTGTGCATACGAATGGTATCATACTCAATATGATAAACACGAAAGTGAGTGACATATCACTCACACACACATACATATATATACATAACAGTGTTTGTTGCTCATTCATGCGAAAACTATTGAATGTATTTGGCCGAAATTTAGTAAGTGAGTAGATTATATCCTGGATTAAATAACACGATATTTTACCCTGAATTTCCTCAGGTACAGGAACTACAAAACGCGGCAAATAAAAAAAAATATAATGGGTATTTCAAGTTGTGAAACGGTTTCACTTCCTCAGATTATATTTTTGTTTTTTTTTTATTTATCGAGGAGATAAAAATAAATTATTAAAATTAAATCTTATATCCCAGATCACCCCCCCAATAAATTTAATGACATTTCTGTCTTTTTAATCTGTTTAATTCTTATTAATATAAAAAATATCTTAGTTATTTATAAGACTTTAACAACCTGTCCAATTAAAACAAAATTGTCCAAACGGCTGTACTAACAGTTCCTAGACAATTCGAGGTATTGTTCCTAGTTCCTTAACAGTAATGAACCCATTACCCTTGCATAGGAACCGGATGTCCATATAGGAAAAGAGGCCAGCGCTTATGGCAACACCGGCCGTGCGCTTAGGTTATAACTGGTAACACTGTGGTTGAAATTTATTTTTGAAATACATACACACCTATAGGAAAAATAGATAGGAATCAAAATGGACGACGGTATAAGTGATTTTTATGTGAATATATAAATAATTAAAATTGAAAAACTCAAAAGATTGAATTGAAGTGACGAAAAAAAAACATGTTCATAGATACTTAATTTAGTCAGAATTATTTAATAACTAACTATGCCATGAGGTGTATCCGCGGTTTATTAGGAAAAATAAATATCCCGCAATGAAACGTAGCCTATGTGCTAATCCAGGGTGACAGCAATATCCATACCAAATGTCATTAAAATCGCTCCAGCCGTTTACACGTGAAGAAGTAACAAACACACACTAATAATCTTTCGCCTTTAATAGTGTAGATGAAAAATATTTATTATTCTTTGCTTAAATTCGCAAACCGCGTGATCGAACAATCAATCGTCAAAAAAAATACCTACATAACTACGCATATACTTTCTTATTATTTCAATATGACTTCGGATAAGTACTGCTTAATTAAGTGTGACTTAAAACTTTCTACCGTCGCTTTTATTTAATGTCAATATTCGTTAATTATTAATAAGACTCGATTGGACAACATTTCACAAGAACTTAATTAAATATTCGCTATTAAGAAACGATTTTGATAAAAGATTCGGTCGATAACACTGGAAAATATTATCATAAGCGTTTTCGTATTGCGTCACGATTTGATCAAATATTTATTTAGATGCAAAATTTTAGTGTTGCTCAATTTTGTTTTTAATTAAACTATTCGTGTCTAAGTCATTGTCACGTTGTTTGTGAAATTTTCCACGGAATTTGTTGGTAGATAGTGTTTTTTTACCACGTAAATTGTACTTAAATTGAAATTGTTGTTTGAAAAAGTTGATGGAAATGTTCGTGTGATCCACATTTAGAATAAGGTAAATCAAATAGCAATAATGTTTCGATAATAACGTGTATTGGACTTAATACATTAAATCTATATTCCGTAGCTATTCCTTCAGGTAGGGAGTGTCCTACATAGAGTAAAGCATTTTATGTTGGTCATTGTGTATCTATTATGAAAAAATGGAAAGAATTACTGCTGACAAAGGCATGCGATGTCTCAGGTAAATAAATTGGATTAAAGATACAGTTGCGATGTAGGCGGGCCAAGGACTTTGGTATTTAACATAATCTGAAGCCAACAAAGAGATCAAACTAGATCCAAATCGGAAATATCTATAACCAGAATAAAGGCCTCTTAAAAGTCCAATCAAGGGTGAATGAGTTCTTTTAATCGATTTATTGAACAAGTTGCGATTATGTTGGCCGGTGTAATTATGTACTTCTCCTGTTGTCCTTTGAAAATAGGTAAATTATGAAGGGGGATGGTTATGTTATTGCCTTGTTGGGAAACAATTGAAAAAAGTCTGCTGAAATAATATTAAAGTAATCTTGAAATTGGGTAACATTTAAAACGTTTTAAATGTTATGGAATCTGAAACCAACGAACGGGATGTTACAATAATATGTAAATACCTTAGCGTACGAGTTTGTAAAGTTTTTAAACGAACAAAAAATACGCGTAACTGATTAACAAATTAATGTAGCATAACTTAGGAATTCTTAATGTCATGTCGTGACTAGACTTAACGTCTCAAGGCGGACCAACAATAATGATAAATTTGACAACAAATGCCACATTTGACGCCGTCAAGGGTGATATGCCAATACAATTTTATTAACGTGTACCACCCGAACATTAATTTTGACAATTATTTGCAAACAATAAAGTCCATAACAGACCGTTTCGTTAGGCTCGAATGAATCCGACGTATGCCTGACCTTTTCTAGACCATAAGTCAAGTGTGACCTATTTCTAAGGAATTTTGTAATGCACGAGCAATTTAACAATACATGTTACGATTTAGTCAAGGTAGACAAGGATATCTCATATCTAATAGTCTTGGACTATAATGGGATCAAGTTGAAACATTTTCGTTGTTATAAATCAGAATAATAACCTGTTATGTCTAGCAGTAGGCAGTTTTTATGTCCGGGTGGCTATTTAAAGATCCGACCACCTACGTGACGTGGTTCTTAAACAACCCTTGAATAAATCGTAAAAACGTACCTGTCGCAGTAAGGAACCACTTGTGGAGATTACAGAGTTTGATTGTTGTGTAGATATCTGCAAAACTTTAGCTAATGTTCCGAGTACACGTTCTCAATGAAATCCTGTCTGGGAAATTACGAGCATAATTCTTTTGTTCTAAGCTGTGTCAATTTCGTTATAAAGATAGCAATTTGTGTTAATTTTAAGTTATGGATTCCTTTTTATGAAGCATATATCAAATAAACTTGGAGGATACCTACTTAGCTTGAGATTATTTTATGTTCCTTCCGCTGTCGTAATTATGGCTGTTAACAGGTTTGATTGAACCGATTAATCTTTACGATCGAAAATTAGATACTACCGCAATTTTTTTTCAATCAGACACCTGACCTCAGATGCTGGTCAATGAACTTTAAGCAGAGGACGTAGTTCAAGAAAAAATGCTGGATAAAAATAAAATTTGGCATATTTAAAAAAAATATAATTTCTCTTTGTCCAACGAAGCTCGTTATTACCAAATATGGGCTAAGTTAATATGGACAATTTTCCAATTGCAATTCCATTAAGTGGTATAGTAACTTTTCTTTTTGCAGTGAAGTAACGATCACGAAATTCGGAGGTATGTTAATTGCTTATATTTTACGAGCCCGTTTATTTAAAACGAGTGCGATTGTTGCTTTTATATAACGTGCTTTTATGAGCACCAATATTAAGGCTTACGAAGTCCTTATCGCTATAAACGTGGTTTTATTTTTCATGTGGAATGGCCTTACATTCACTGACGTAAATGAGTCGTTGAAATATCAAAGTGTCATCTTAAATTCTTTGTAGCAGATAAAACAACGGATAATGACGTGATTGTGTTGTAACCATCAGATGACACTAAGTTGCATCCACTGTCTCGTTGAGTTCTTTGTTACTGTGTTATTGTAAAACGATTAAATTAATAATTGCTTATTTCACGGTCACCTCATTAGATTGTTTACATAGAAATTAGTAATTTGAAATACATTAACTAATAATAACAGGTATACAACTACTCAATGAATTTATTATTAATAAACTATTTCATTACAAAATTATTTTAAAATCATCTTGTCTTGAAGTTGAATGTGCTTCAAGCATCAGAGATCACGACGATGCTGTGTTACTTGTAGTTTCGTTATCACGGTTTTCGGTTGATAGTGAACCGTTATAGCAATTTGTGTTTTGCGTGTTGTACAACCATTTATTTCGATGCGTGCTGTTCCAACTGATTGGATCCGGTCTTTGACATGCTTAGACCGTCGCGCTAAGATGAACAGCCTCCAAAATAATCATAAATCTTCGTCTTAAAGAAATCCAAGCAACTCGATAAATAACTTTTACAAAGAAGACGTATCACTTCATCCCAACTAATAAATACGTTTAGAAATTGCTAACCTACTTATGAGTATCATATGATTGATATTTCCTGTAACATTATAGTCGCAATATTAAATAGTATAGAGCTATCCTTTGTCAAATGTATCTTAAGTAGATATGAAAGTAAATTAATATCCTGTTCACGTAACCGCACTAATAAAAACGTACCGGACAGTCGGTCAGTGTTTCACGCACCACGCGAACGATCATTTCCCCTGTCTCCGTTTGCTAATCACTAATCATAGATTCAATACATACATCGCGTGATGCAGTTTTTCCTGAAAGAAAAGTGGGATGTATGATATATGCAAGTGAGCAACAGGAAACGTCAGTTGCATTACACGGTTTTGACAAGGCGGTGTTCTTGGACCGCTGGTTTATATAAGTGACGATAATGGTGAACATCGTTTGCTTAACGGTGTGTCAGTCGTTATAGGTTTATTATTGTTATGCTGATTTTCCAACAAAGAACTAGCAGGTAATGTTCTGTTTTAAAGTTTATATTTCTTAGTTGAGATTGCGGATAAAATATGAAATGAAAACAAAATTAAACACTACTCAACCATTGTTCTACAAACATAGGTCTTATACATGTATAGCTTTTTAATAGCCTGTTGCAACTGTTGTTTTCTCATGCTATAAGGCTCAGAGCCTTTCGTTTACAAGGACACCCCTTTGCGTGTTTAACTACGATTCTAGTTACTCTAAGGAAAATATTATTTGGCCTCTATTTATGAAGCTATTTACTTAATATTCGCGTTTGCTCAGAATCTTTATTATAACTATACATATAAAGTTTGATATCCAGCCCTGCAAGTGACACAGATGGTCTAATGAGAAAATGTTGCAGTAAATAATACGTTCCTGTTAAAAACTTTACGGTTGGTGAATACTCAGTCAAGTGGTTGTTCCATCGCTGCACCGAGCTTTATATCAATTGCATAACTGTTGTTATCGGATCGCTGCAAGCCCGAGAGCAATTACATCAAATCACATTTCCTTATTGCGCAAACATTAAGGCCCAAGTTGGATCAACACGCTCCATACAATGACTCATAGCGAACGTGGGTCATAATACCTTAAATCCAGTTGGTAATACGAAACTGATGTTTACGGTAAAGTACTGTTTAATACGACCACCGCGGTTTTGATAGCTCACATAACGTATGCCTTATGCCTTAAAATCCGAATTGATCAGATGAGAACGATAAAATATAAGATGATGTTACAATAGGTATAAGACCAATTTAGTCTGTACTTTAAGAATAGGTTGCAAAACAAGTTGAGAAATAACATTGTACGAATCAAAATATCCAACCAATTAATAGACCTTACTCTACTTTAAATAAACAATGCATAATAGCTCTTGCATCGAACGGGACCGATCGTATCGATCGAACTAATGGAATTGATCCGCCTATCACAAATCAGATAGTGTTATCTTAATTGATATACCCTTGTCGTGTTTCCACACTTCACGCCTTTGCAAATTCGTTTAGTTAAATAGGTACTTGCAATGACTCTTTGTTCAATCTATTCAAAACGATAGCTGACTTAATAAAGTGTTCCAAATAAATACAAATTTCAAAAACCTTATTTTGTACTACTCTTGCCATTGTAAAGATTTTGTATTACTCGTGAAGGTCCTTTGCGATATATGTACTTAATATGAAAAATGATCCTACTCTGTCGACGTACGCTCTTTTTTTAACTAGTTTTAACATAATATCTCGATATTGTTACAGGCTTACGGCATTGAAGGTGCTCAGTCAGAAAACTTGAGCTGTCACTTACGCAGGCGTACCGTTAAAACGAATAGTTCGATCCAACCACGTGGGATGTGCCGGCTACGCGCTCTGTTGGATGTCACCTGATAATCACAAGCCAGCATCATGAAGTTCTCAACGGGGTCCAGCTCTAGCAGCCTGGCTAGCGACTCGCTGTCCAGGAAGTCCACGTTATGCATCTACACAGATGTTGACGCGCCTACGCCGCATATTGAAAGGGTATGTACCGCCTTGCATTTTGTTTTTGGAAAATCGTGAAAGACTAGGCAGTATTGCACAGTTCGCGGAAGAGTCTGCGAAGGTGCGCGTGATCCCCTCTCACTGCGATTGCAAGCAGTGGGGTTTTGGTCGGTAGAAGTCCGACATAACCCGTAGCCCTTCCCCGAGGTCCATGGGTATCCTATGAGGATTTTCCCACTAAAAAAGGCAGTATTGCACAGATAGAAACTCTATCATGTTCTGGGTACATCTGGTCGGGGATACTTTGTAGTTTTATCCAGTACAGAGGTACCTAATAAACGTGGGGAAAACCCGAGTGTCTAAAGGTTATAATTAAATTTAAAAGGGTTTTGGACCATTACAGCTTCATACTTTTTAATCCAAAAAGTCTTCCAATATCTTGACGTAGCATAGTATTCAATTTCGCTATAGGTTTTTGAAAGATGTCATGAGAAGTTCCGATTTACACGGAATTTTCGATGCATAACAACTTAGGGTGCTTCAAGAATAGAGCCTGTCTTCTAAAAGGCCGGAAACTCAATCCAGAGCTGTCAAGCTCCGCGAATTTATACGGAGGGCAATGACCACTTACTATCAGATGGCTCGCCTGCTCCGATGTTAGGTAACGTTGTGAATACGTTAGTATAAGAAATTTTAAACGATGTGTAACAAGTTGATTTTCACGGCCCACAGTTTAAAACACGTGCGATTATTATCAAGGTCATTCCTAATGTAGTAATTAAATGCTAACGATAAGATAACAACTGTCGTGGTTACCTCAAATGACTTCAATTTTTCCGTAGCGTAAATATATAACTAAATTTAAGTTTGAAAAACTTGCAAAATTAGGTCCTTTTGTCTGTCACATTGCTAGTTGATTGATGTGTAGTCAATAAGCTTTGCTATTATTGAATTCTATTATAGACAAGCTAGCCTGACGTGAGTTCGAGCATCCTATCCTAGCTTTTATTTTACACTCAATATTTTATATTGTTCTAAGAACTATCTTCGTACTTTAAGGAATATTAAAAAAAAAGAGACTAAAATGCTGTTATAAATTTATGCAGGTTGAAGCAGTTACTTTCGTTTTTATCACACTAAATACAAAATATATACTCAAATCTAAGTCATATTCAGGTAAGCCTCAGTCAGATTTTTGTCACAGATTATAAACTGTTAAATTAAATTAAAGTAAAGTGCTGTAAGAGAAAAAATCAGGGCACGTCATACATACCTAAGTACCATCTACGAAAAAAAAAGACCGGAATTCAACTCGAAAAGAATTTCCGCAAATAATGTTAATTGCATGGATATCCCGTCGTTTGATAAGGAGGTCAGTTCACGTTACATCACGGAGGCTCAATGACACAAAATTATCAAGAAAGTAAGAATTCATGTCTTTGCGCGGCGTACTTTCGATTTCTCATAATAAAAAACAATGCTTAGAGCCTCTCGTCCCTTCGAAACATCATTTATTCGGCTTATCAAACACATATATACATTTGGATAAATTTCACATAATATGTTATTACTTCTGAAGTAACTTTCCCTTGTTGAGTAAGTGAGTCTTCGATGCACTTGGCTTTTTAAAATATTCAATAAATTTAAAGGTGTTATGTTCGTTCATTTCATGTTTTTTCATCTGTGTATAGTAACAATACTCTTATGAATAGTTTTAATAGTATGTTAAAATCACAGTACAATCTGGGACGTGTTAAATAAACATTGAAAATACATAAGTAAAAAGAAATAGGTTTATAAATTTGCAGAATAAAAGAAAAGCTTTATAGTATACATAAGTATCAAAGAAGTAAGTATCAGTAGAAGCAAATAGTCTAGACTCTAATGTGTTTAAATAAATGTCAGAATGAGTACACAATTGACTCGCAAATTTCTTTGACAAACGTGTAATGTTTACAAGCATGTACCCACGTAGTAATTACACACGAGGATTAAACGTGTTTCTGACGCTTTTAATATGCTTTGTTTTTCAATAAACATTTGAAAACAAATTTTCGCTTGTTAAATTGAAGACTATACTTAACATTGAATGTTTTTTTTTATAATATGAAGTGGGGAGACGAGCTGGACGCACTCCTGATGGTAAGAGTAACGCCAGCCAATGCAGTGCTACCCGGAATTTTGTTATAAGGCCCAACTCCGGGCAGGGTTGCATTACTCTGACGCTCCCCACTTTGAGTCATCAGATGTTAAGACTCATTACCCCAGTAATTAATATAATGTTTTCGTTAAAGTCAATTAACGGTGGTTTATATCATTACATAGTATATAACAAAGTCGCCTTCGTCTGCCCTTTGTATGTTCTGTCTTATGTATGCTTAAATCTTTGTAACTACGCAACCGATTTGTATGGGTTTTTTATTAGATAGAGTGATTCAAGGAGATTTTTCGTGTATAACACACGTATAAATGTGAATAAAACCATGTGGGTACGGCTAATGTATTATATTTTGTATACCTACTGTTGTATACTAACTAATTTTCTTAAGAATCATTTTTCATAAAAATACATACATATAAAAAATCTGTGTAGTGGTTTAATGCGAAAAGAAATATACCAGTTTAATTCGTTTAATAGGTTGCAAATAATTGTTATTAATTATTGTAATAATAACCAATGAAATAAATATTTATTCTAATTGCATGAAGATTGCAATAATTGTCATTGCTTCACGACCTTCAAAAATAATAATATCTATCATTTGTCTTCGTCAACGAACAAAATTGTTCGATATTATTTTTAACCGACTCAAAAAAAAGTGGCGGTTTATCATTGTTCTTGCATATAGTTAGTGCCAACTGCCGACTTCGAAATTATGAAACTTATGAGTATTCAATAATTTCTATATACGTACACCTATGTATACCTATACAAAATGAAAAGGTATTACTTTGTGCGCAGTACATTTATGTTTATTAGATTTTTGGTTTACAGTTTGTGATTTTTCTTTTTGCCAATGAATAGTATAATAGCTTAGTCTGAGTATATATTATATAGCAATAAGCAGCAAAAAGGTAATTTTAGTCTGACGATATATTATATAGCCTTTAGAAAATCAAAACCTAAATCGAAATAGCGTCGAGCTCTGTTTCGACGTCACGTATGACATTCGTCTAATTGGCGCGGTCGGGCACTGATAATTACGTGATTCCACGCCGCGAGAGTCTACTCAAGGCCACTATTGTCTCGACTATCATACGTGACGATCGCTAAACGATATTGCACTTTCACGACCGTGTGCGATCGTATTGATTTCTTTGTTAACGCGAACGGAGCTTATCATTTCATGTATATCTATACTAATATATAAAGCTGAAGAGTTTGTTTGTTTTGTTTGAATGCACTAATCTCAGGAACTACTGGTTCGAATTGAAAAATTCTTTCTTTATTGCATAGACAATTTATCGAGGAAGGCTTTAGGCTACATAACATCACGCTGCGACTAAAAGGTGCGAAGATATAATGGAAAAGTAATCGACGGGGACGAAGTCGCGAGCAACGGCAAGTTACTGATACTGATACTAGCAGTGCCCCGCAGTTTTCCCGTTCCTAGAATAATACTGGATGTGTTAAACCAGGATATTACCTATCTAATATCTAAATATGACATTTCCATTAAATCAGTATAGCCGTTTTTGCGTAAAAGAATAACAAACACGCATCCATACATAATTACTCGTACTTAAAAGATTTAAAAGACATTTTTTGCCTCGCACCACCACCTTGTGGAATCAGCTCTCGTGCGGTATTTCCGATAAATTACGACTTGGGGTCCTTCAAGAAGAGAGCGTACATCTTTTTAAAAGGTCGGCAACCCACTCCAGAGTAGTCAAGGTCTGCGAGTGTTCACGGGCGGCGATGACCACTTCCCATCAGGTGGCTGCTCGTTTGCCCCCTATGTTATATATAAAAAAAACTTATGACGCTGTTTGTCCGGGATTGACTCCTAAACTACTTAACCGATTTTAAATAGATTTGCTTACCGTATGCAGTTTGATCCAAGTTAAAAGATAGGATACTTCATATACCGGTATTGGTATCGGGAACTACGCGGGCAAAACTGCGAGGCATAGCTAGTATACTTTTAGGTTTGACCGTACCGTAATGACAAATGATTTACTAAACTCGCATACGTATATCGATATCATAAATTAAGAAGTATTTAATCGGATATTAGAGACGCTGAATAGTTCTAAGATCAATCACTTTCGCCAGCAAAGGTAGGTCTGGTGTGGGCGAGAGTATAGTACTTATAGCAGCGATGAAATATTTTGTTGTCTTTATTTAATGATCATACTTTCTGTATGCGCTTAAGTGCGTTGATCGCTTTCTATTTGTATGAACAAAAAGTGCTATTTTTTATCATTGTTTTAAACCAGTTAAAGCATTATATAGTAACGTTTGTCTATAACAAATGTTACAAATAATATATAATATATATCCTCGGTCTCCTGCGGAAGAGACCTACCCCCGGTAGGTCTCTGTACCCCCGGTAGGACTGGGTGGGTACCCCCACAGTGCCAGACATTCAACCGCCTGAACAGTGATATGCAAATGTCACTCTCCGGTCTGAAGGGCACTGTAGCCAGCGAGATTACTGGGCTAATGAGTCTTAACATCTTATGACTCAAAGTGGGGAGCATCAATGTAGTGCACCCCTGCCCGGAGCAAAGTTCTGGGTAGCACTACATTGATTATGGGCTGGCGTTTCTCTTACCATCAGGAGGGCGTCCAGCTCGTCTCACCACTTCATGGAATAAAAAAAAAATACTTATATTCATGCAGTCATGTGAACACAACACCAACGAAATTACTAAGTATATAATTGACAGCGTAATTGAGTAGACAGTAAAATAGATATATTTTATGAAACTAGTACATATAGTAACACTTGAATGGTGTCACACAATATTATAGTACTAATCCATACAAATATTATAAATGCAAAAGTAACTCTGTCTGTCTACCTTTCTATCACGCTAAAACTGCTGAACCGATTAGAACTAAATTTAGTAAACAGATGGTCTAGAGCCTGGGGAAGGACATAGGCTTTTTTTTAATTAACCCACAAAATGTTGCGCGAGGGGTTGAAACTTTTTATAACTTTACGGTTTCACGGCCAAACAGCTGAACCGATTGTAATGAAATTTGGTACACAGATGGTCTAGAGCCTGAGATAAAAGATAGGCTACTTTGTAACTGGAAAAAAGTGTTAAAAGGGGTGAAGGTGTCAAAGTTATATGACAGTCCACGCGGACGGAGTCGCGGGCAATAGCTAGTATATCATAAAGAATCGCTCCGCACATAAATGGTACAGGCCTTAAGAAATCATAATGAGCTTAAAACAATAGATGAAAGTTTTTCTAATAGCTGTCAGTTCGATATAAGATATTGAATGTCAATTAAATTATTATACGGTACATTGCACGTGATAAGTTTCATGTACATATTATAAAGTACTAGCCAAAACTATTCAAGAGTTTTTGCGTGCTACACACATGTAGAATAATTCTCGTAATCACTTTCTTCCGTATGTCCTTATGTATGTTAAAATCTTTGAAAGTACGCAACCGATTTTCATGCGGTTTTTTAAATCAGATAGAGTGATTGAAGAGGAAGGTTTATGTGCGCATATAAATGCGGGTTAAAACCGAGGGGCGCGACTATTAATAAATAAATAATTTTACAAATAGGTATATTTTGGACTCGTTATTAAGTAAATCTTTAAGGTAATTAATTTGCATGATACTTAGTACCTATATAAGAAAGCCTGTAGCATCCTCATGATTGTAGAAAATCATATATGTCGCAGAGAGTGACGTCGTAGTAGTTGTAGTGATGCCAAGGTAATGATTGTTTGCTTCATGATGGCTCTTTCTTAGGTTTTTATAAAAAAAACTTCAGAGTATCAGAATAACTGCGTATATTCTCTATTACTTATTATCCAATATCTGATTATTTTCACAATGCTGACGTTTAACGACTAAGTTTGAATTTAAATATTCCAATAACCAAGGAGGTTCGACTAATTAACTAATATTGAATTTGTTTTTACTATCTTGATTAATCTTTTCTTCCATCTGCTCCGATCTAGAGATCCGAGATAGCCTGTTTAAACAAACATGTTCTTCAGAATTTTATATTAGTATTAATTTCGTTGTATACAAATTAATTCAAATAAAAACACTGCATTACACTACTACAGATGACCCCAATCTCGTTAAGTGATCAATCTTACCAAGGCTGCTACCTCCGTACTTAATGTTACTACAAGGAACGCCTGATCAATTATCTTATTACCATAATGAGATTTGGATTCGTAATACTGTGGCGAAATTATCCGTGTTGTTATTTGTTGGTTTTAAAACATCCGGATAATGAATTATTCGGATACCGGTAAAGACTAGGCGCCGACTTAAGTTTCGGCAGTAATTTAAATGACTAATGTATAATCAAACTACTAGTTTATTCTGTATACCAGAAAATAAAAAGCTAAATATCCGCATCACTATCTCAAATTGAAGCCATTTTCGCACAAAATAGGTGCAATTGCAACAATTTTATGTGCGAAAAACCAAATTGCTTAAAAAACTATCGGTCAAATAAGTTACGTTTCCCCACTCATAGCGGACACAGCGAGGCGACGTGTATATAAATGTTGTTTTTGTTATGTAAAAAAATACATAGTGACTTATTACCAACTCGATTATATTATCCGGATAGTGGTAAAAGTAAATCCCAAATACCCGGATAATCCAGTTTCTACTTAAGCATTTATTTGAAATCGTAATAATAGGTTGTGCCATCGCGTGCTCGTCCTTGATCTGCGCGTGCGCAGATGCACGACTCTTTTACTACGGTTACATCAGTTCTGCTTGAAATCTCAATATATTTTTGCGTTATTTTCCGTTCCGCCACGTCATATGGAACAAGATGTTATTGTTACTCTATAGATTATTTCTAAAACTCTTTAATCTGCAACTTCGCCCATATACTTAAATGACTATAGAAGTCCTTATTCTTTAAGGAATGAAGTGTAACCTTTATCCCACTAATCCTATGTATCCACATATATTAATACTTTTGGTGTTACAAATCATTTACCGCCGATTCGGCAGTTTCAACTGAGAAGAACCGGCAAGAGACTCTAATAGCTGCCTATTAATCTATACTAATATATAAAGCTGAAGAGTTTGTTTGTTTGTTTGTTTGTTTGTTTGAACGCGCTAATCTCAGGATCTACTGGTTCGAATTGAAAAATTATTTTTTTATTGAATTGACCATTTATCGAGGAAGGCTTTAGGCTACATAACATCACGCTGCGACTAATAGGAGCGAAGATATAATGGAAAATATGGAAAAATCGGGGAAAATTATTCATCTTTGAGGGCTTCCTTTGCGTGCGCTGCGAAAACGGTTCAAGATACAAAAATAATATGTATGAAAGAATTATTCCTCTTTAAATGATCTAAAAAAAAGTCCGCGACAGTATATGTCTATCTTCTAAGGTTGACTCACTATAACAAAATAATAGAAATAGATCCAACGGGGACGAAGTTCCGAGCAACAGCTAGTAAAATATAACTATAAATTGCGATGTATTAAATTTACATAAAGTATACAAAGTAACAAAGGTCAAGCATACGTGTGTCTTGTTAGGATTATCACTGCTTTCATCGCAAGTCGTGATAGCTAGCTTTTGTTTACGAAACTGATCGCTCATTTCTTGTTGGTATGAAGAATAAATATGTTTGGACCACGAGATAGTGTTTTTCTGAAATGTTTATCTATAGAAAATTAAACTTAAAATCCCACAGTGTTTCATCTTCGCTTAGCTAGTACCAGAGTACGTTTTGAGACCCTCACAGTTTTATTTATTTACTAAAATAACAAATAACAAAAAGTGAAACCAACGAATATCTAGAAGTACGTTCAATACGTTAATGGCGGCCTCATTACTAGTCATTGATTTTTGTCACGCAGTTTTATGAGAGAAAAAGCAAAACAACTTTGTTTATATAAAACTAGCTGTTGTCCGCGACTCCATCCGCGTTTACTTTCATAAAAAATATTCCCCTGGAAACTGTATAAAAAGTATCCTATGTCCTGCCAATTTTCAGCTAAATCGGTTCAGCCGTTCTTGAGTTATAA
>JADANM010001663.1:8479763-8499746 GCA_026213755.1 Eurema hecabe
GATTGTTTTGGTATGAGCTATCAAGTAAATAATGAAGATGACGCAACTGCTAATCAAATAGCGAACGATATAAGAAAAGCTTCACTTAAAATTGACCAACTCATCGGAGAAGCTGAGAAGAAAGAGCGGGATGATTCGTTGTCAAGTTCTGAAAAAACCTTTTCAACTAAAATTGAAAGGTTGCATGGTATAAAAAGGCAGGCTTCCGATGAGATAAAAGCAAATCGACAACTGTTCTTAAGCAACGTTCTCACTGAAGAAAATGACGAAAAGCCATGGTATTGTAATGTCAGTGACCAAGAGCAAGATATGGACTGTGTAGAACATAGCGATGCTAAAACTAGTGATAACGTATTAATAGCAGGACTGAGCAGTGGTATAATTAACGCTGAAATAATTTCAGCGAAGAACGAAGTGCTTTGTAACAATATGCTTAAGAAGGAGTTGGAAATTCAATTTGATAACAAGAAAATTGAGCCCAATAATAACGAAAATGTTAATGACATCAATGAAAATTGGTACGCCAGTACCAGTGACGCGGATGATACTCCTCCCCATGAAATATATAAAAACAATCCTGTGCTTGAATGCGTCAATCAAATATTGCTACAAAATTCCCTCGATGATAGTAGCAATGATAACTCTAAGTCAAGCGAAGCTCCGACTCCGAGTCCTAAAGCTTCTACTAAACGTGTTCAGTTTTCAACTATAAATAGCATATCCTACGATGACAAAATTAGACCTACCGGTAACCATACGCTTCCTAGAACTGATAAACGAGCTAATAAGATCGTTAAATTCAGCTTAGAAACAGCCTCTGAACATAGCTATGAAGTGCCCAACACTGCCCAGGGCTTCCAATATGAAATACAAAGTATTTACAGCAACGAATACGAACCTATCATTACTAAATCAACCGCGCAGAAGCCGGTCCCGCTACCGCCTACAGAACCCATCGACAAAACCAACATCCCCAAAATCCGGGGATCGATTGTCAAAAATATTGCAGCTAACATTGAGAGTCGTAACAATAGTTTGGAATCAAAAGACAATCTTGGTTCTATGAAAATATTTAACAAAAGAAAAGTGCCACGGACTCCTCCCGCACTGCCGCCTAAGCCGAAGAACTTATCAGCTAAATGGAAAGCTGAAAATACTGTCAAAACGTTGACAGAATCTTTAGACTCTGAAGCCGTTGCGGCTACTCAACGGGTTGCAGATGTTAAGAGAAACGTGGGTAACGTTGTGACATCTAAGAGCGTTGAACCAGACTACTGCTCCATTTCAGAGATAAATGTTCCAGTAGTCAATAACGGTAAAAGAGAAATGCTTCTTACGCAGCCGACAGTTGAAATACACAATGAGCAGTATCCAGTTCACCAGAACGTAAGAAACAGCGTGGCGAAAGTGGTAACGCTACCGAGAATACAGAATAAAATTAGTGATAAGGACATTCCTAAGCTTCCTCAAGTGACCGAAATAATTATTCCCGACGAGGACGAGAAGCCTAATGAAGACCACCGTTCTTACCCACCTACAAATAGCTACTTAACTAATTTTTCCATCCATTCGCTGCAGCCTAAATTAGATCCTAGAGGGTCTATCCAAATGGGAAATACTGTGTCTTCGATTCTGTCTGAAATCAATAAAGGGGTCAAGACAGCTGGAAAGCGGATTAATCTGACCGAATTGGATAACCAATTTAATCATGCGACGGAGAAGATCCAGACGCAGAAAGCTGAACAACATAAAGCTGAATATTTTGAAGACATAGATAAATTCGATTTGTCCCAAAATTTTGAAGAGTTTAAAATTGACGACGAACTCGATATAATAGTCGCTGAGGAGTATCGCATCAGTTCTGAAGGCAGCGATGGTTCCGTATCCGACGTAGTCACTGAACAGATTATCCCTGCTTCCGATCAAACGAGATATAACAATGAAAATAATGAAAATGAAAAAAATGGGTTTCATGAGTGCAATGACAACGCGGTAAATAAGGGACTCGCAAAAAACGCTAAGCTGTCTAACAAACCCGATCTCCTTTCCAATATAGAGAATTTAGAGACTGAATCCGTTAGGAACTCTGATATCGAGTCCAGTAATTCGTCAGGGAGCAACAGTGGTTCATATAACACGGTAAAATGCGAGCCTAGAATTAAAATTTCTAACGCCGAACCGGTGAATAAAAATAAGGGAGCTTTCGACTTCTTTCTAGAATCTTCTGGTCTCAGTTCTAAATCTTTGTTTTCGCCTAGCAAGAATTATTTAGGGATGAGGCCACCGAGCGTGAACCATAAGAGCGTTCTTAAGCCTAAGGATATAAAAATGCGTGTTAGAAACCCCATCACAACGAACAAAATCAACGAAAAGAATATGACGACTGCTATTAAATATTTCGAGCCCTACGTGTAAGCTATCTGTATTATATACTGTTATTTATTAAATAATGAACTTGCCGGCATAATATTAATGTATTTATATTTCTATTATGATGTACATATTTATTAATTATTTTAAAATATACTCTAATAACATATACTGGTCTTTAATTTTGTATGGGTGGTAAAGGAAACAAAATATTTGCTTAACAGTTTTAATTTCCTAAAATAACAATATTCTGTATAAACAAATTGTAACATAATATTTGTAAGAACAACGTAGATACTTAATTACTAAGGATCAATTATATTGATCATTTTTACTTAACTTAATGATAAATCATTATTTTTAAAAATTGTTATTTCTATTAATTATTCTACAATACGAAAAGCTCTCCAAATTATCATCAGATTTCTAAAACCTTTATCACTGAATAATCTTTAAACTCCAATTATATTATCCGGAGCTTGTTTAAACTAAATCACTTTTTTTCAAGTATTTTTTTAACAATTTTCTCAATCGATTGCACTGTTTCTTGCACCAAGAGTTTTTCTTCGATCTGGTATCACTATCTTCGCATTTAGTATTTTCAGTTATATTTTCTTCGCCACTAGCATTTACGTCATAATAATATTTAAGATTCACAACAAAGTTTGGTGATAGCCTATAATATGGCCATTCACATGTCTTCATCGCCTTATTATTTTCATTTGACGACTTTTTACAATGACACGTACCACGCACTGATTTCAAATAATCTTCCGAAGAAAACGTAGCTTTAGGAAGGTCTATTTCCACTGGTTTGCAAGTTTTTAACTCAATATTTGTATCTAAGTCTACTGGAGTTCCCCATCTGGAGTCCAAAGCACGGAAAGCCACTGTCAAATGCAAGTGTAGATCCATCTTTCTAACTACTGGAAGAATTTCTTATATCGAGGTGTGTTCACTTTGAAAGCGAGTTGTTTTATGATGATCACCAGTAAATTGCAACTATTTATATGTAAAGTATAATGTCATTAGGACGAGTGATTACCGTGCGATCTTTAATTGATCACCCCTTTCTCATTGTTTCGACATTTGATAATGATCATTAATCTATACATGATGACCTTAATATGCAATAAAGGATATTAATAAATTACATGATTCATATTTTAATTAGGATAGACTAATTAGGATTGTATTTTAATGCACCTGATGTTTCCTCACTGATTAATTTAGGGACGCAATTTTTCCTACGCAGTTTTTTATTGGCAAAATTATACAGGCATGGCAATTATGACATCGCTGTCTTTGAACGACTGTTGCGGAATGGTCCTTAAGCTATAGGCTGGATGGTAAAACACAGTTGGATTTTAGTCGGTTAGATTAATATCTAACATGTCAGCTATAACTGCAATCAGCATGATTGCTGGACTGGATGTATGGAAGTCTGTTACATTAGACTCTGCATTACAACCTAGAACATTCTATTATTGATCCCGGTATTGCCACGGAAATGAAAACTATCGAAGGGGATTTGTATAAAACATTGCTACAATATGTTATGTTTATACACTACGTTTTTTATGTACAGTCAATGATGAACTTACAAAAAAGTAAGTTTTACCTACGGTGGATCAATTAATAACATTAATAATAACTACAATAAGAAATATTTTATTAAATAATACTTGATCTGCATTAATCTTTGACGGACTGATTAAATTTATTCCTGATACATTTAATCAGCACATGCAAGAGGCTACAATCGTCAATTTCGGATTTCCAATTTTTTTACGAATCCAGTCAATGTAGGAGGATACTCGCGTATACACGTCGGGGTAGCCTTGCCCACACGGCACGTTGTAAGACACGATTCCTATTTCTTTACTATCCTTCATTAAAGGCCACCGGAATCTCCCTGCAAAGAAAACTAATATGTAATCCGTCTCATACAATTATTAGCTGTGTTCGAAAGACCGCCTCTTCTCATCATCACCATAGTCTAATTTACTAGCAAACGTTCGTGTTGACGAATTTTGAACCCTCCTCTCACTACTCTATCAAAGTATTGTAAGTATGACTACTCAAAGTGTCGAGCTACAAATGTCTGGATCAGATAACGTTCATTATTTTGTACATGTTCTTAGATCAATGTCTATACAAGTCTATGGTCTATGTATAAATAAAAATGGTATAAAAATGGTCTTGAACTCAAACGATAATTATATATCCCCGTATAAAATCGAAAATATATGGAAAAATTAAAAAAAAAACTTTCCTACCCAGCATATAGAAGCTCGCGACAAAGATGACCACTTCATCATTTTGCTGAAGTTCCTTTCGATGAGTAGACTTGACCATTTATGTGTTTTCCAGAACGTTCAACATTAATTATATAGGTATCGACTGTTTAGTAACTCGTTATTTTTTTTGAGAAAATACTCAAGAACCTTTATTATTTATTTTCAATTACAATATAAATTAAAAGCAGATAAAGGTGGAAAATTTCTTATCATCAGCTGCTAGCTATTTGATCCACGACCTGAAGTTTTACTTTTATTAAATAGAAGTATTGTATAAATATCGATAAATTTTAACAATAAATATTCGCAGAGCAGTGATACCAATTTAATAAGGCCCCAATCTGACTCATCATGACTCATCATGTTCATCCAACAACTAGAATCTCTCTCAACTGTTCAAAATATACTTAATCTTATCTTAAAGTTGTAGTTAAACAATATCGTTAAATAAAACAAAGTTTTATTGCATATATTTAATGGTGTTCTCAACATAGAACAAACAAAAAACATCTTAAGTTTTTAGTTTAATTCTTCGTGTGTGTCTTGATCCAATCGTTGTATGAAGAAACCCTAGTATAAACGTCAGGATAACCTCTTCCACATGGGACATTCCAGGACACGACGCCGACTTGCTTCTTGTTTTTGACTAAGGGACCACCAGAATCTCCCTGTAAGTAAATGAAAATGAAATGAAACGTTTATTTGAATAGCATACCTTCCATATAAACATAAACCTGCGCAAAAGTCAAAATTAAGGTATCGATTGGGCGGCACGGCGCGCGGGGCGCGTGATCGTCGGGTGCGCGAGCATTGATTGGTTGTCCCAGTCGTGTCTTTCTGATTGACGCACCAATACGTCAATAACGAGCGCGATTCTATCGATGCGCAGCTATTTTCGTCCAGCGCTAAACATCCATGACGCGACCTATACATATCAGTGGTATTCGTACCAAGCGAACCTCGAAGTATCGTGAAGACCCATATATACCGACAGCCGTGTTCATGTTCGTGTATCAGTCGTGTTAGTAAAAAATGCTGTTTTATACTTTTCATATCATTTAATGATTTGTTCTTTTACTATTGCTATATAATGTCTCGGCTAATGAAGATTAAAAAAAACCAATCTTAGCCCTTCTAATTCAGAAATTAATCCTATAAACGAAATTGAAGACGAAAGCCCATGGAATGTTGTTGCTCGACGACGACTACGACGACGACGGTGGTTATATATATTATGTATATTGGTTGATTTGTTGTTTTGTTTGGAACATCAATATCTATTGGATCTTTCTTATATAAAAGAACATCAGACTTTCCGGCCAGATCTTCTCTATAGAAACTACTTTCCAACCGGTGGTAACCGATTGTAATGTCAAATTTATTTAAAATTCATGATTCTAAAGTAATAAGTATTTATTACTAATTATATTTAACATGATATTTGATTGAAACTAAACAATAGAATTCAGAAATTTGATTTCTTGTTAAATGTTGCTTCAACAATTCCGAACAAGATTTTAAATACATATATTAAAACAATTGATTAATGAAACTTTATCTACCCAAAACACTTACCTGACAAATACCTTCATTTGGTTTGTTGTATGCACAAATTGCATCTTTGGTGTATTTAGGTCCTATGACTTTTTTTAATTTTTCCGTGCAGTCATCCACGGACAATGTTTTAACTTTGAGCATTTGTAGCTTGTCTGGTACTCGGTATCTGTTCTGAAATATGACAATGCAAAGAATAATCACAATTTTTTTATCTTTGATCAGTTAAGAACACTTTCATAATACATTTTCCTTAAGGTCCTAAAGTCCAGCCAGTCAATGGTTCGCCTGGTCGAGGATCCTCCCTTTGGTTCGGAAGAAGACATTCTTCCTTCCAGTACAAGTCTACTCTGAGTCTTATTAAAAGAAAGAAAGAGAAGAAGAAGTTAGACTTACGTCTGTATATCCCCATCCTGAAATGGTGCATTCTTCTCCGCCATTGACATACTCTTGGTCCATTTCGATAGCTTTCACTTTGTCATTGTATTCTATCTCTTCAGCGAGCTTGATGACACTGATATCGTTATACAGGGTACTAGCGTTATATTTCTCGTGATTAGTGATTGAGCTGACTTTGTAGCGTTTTCCACCAGATGACAGTTTGTTAGTTCCCACCACGATCACAAAACTATTGGGATTGCGACTAGAAATGAAATAAGAAATTATTTAGGATTTTACTAATACTAGCCAATCTTCGCGACGTCGACGTGGAGGAGGGTGGGACAGAAAGCTCTCATAAGCGCCGGCGCCTGGCGGGTTTGCGAAAGATTGCCATGCTCGTCCTCACCAAGTCCGCCCCCGAGAGGGTGCGCGACGGCACACCGGTGGGCTTCAGTCGGTAGGGCCCTTCGGGCGAGTCCGACATGACCGACTCCTTCCCCCAGCAAAAAGGACTGCACGTGGTGTGCAAATCTAATTTACAATCGGCTCAGTAGTTTAGGAGTCTATCGCGGATAAACAACATGACACGTAATTTATACATAATATATATTACGAAGATAATGCTGAAGTGTCCAATCTAATCTCAGGAACTACTTCTTCGATTTGAATTTTTTATGGGTTGGATCTCCATTTATCGAGAAGGCTTTGGGTTACTTAATATGAGGCTGTGATACATACTCAAAGGAAATGTCAAATTCCATAGAAAAGAAAAATAGGAATTTATTGAACCTTAGAGACTATACGATTGTAGAAGTAAGTCTGATGAAATAAAGGTCTTTTGAGTTTCACTTTGAAGTCATTACTTACTTTACGGTGCAGTGAGCAGCTGACAATATCCATTTCTTGTTAACTATGGATCCTCCACAGAAGTGGTATTCCCGTCTTACTGTGTTCCTCAGCGACACTTGCCAAGGAAACGCCCCATCTGGTGCATCCTGACCTCCCACTATCTTCTTACGGGTATCGTTTTCGTCTCCTGAAATTATGGCAGAAATTCTATGTTTAAAATACCAGCTCGACCTAACGAACTATTCGCTTTATATCTTTAACTTTAAATGGTTCAAATAATGATATGTTCTATTCTCGCCCGACATTCTTTCGAAGCTAACAAATTATATTTTAAATTAAGAAAATTTTGTACAAAAATTTCAATTTAAACCTATGTTTTGATGAGGACGACGACGACTTACCTTGGATACACACAGCAGCCAAAAGGACTAAAAAATATACTCGCAACATCGCAGCCCTAGTTAAGTTAGTCTTCTGTGAAGAATGACATTTTCTAACTACCTATCTACTTATATACCGATAACTTTTTAATTATGTTGATATCTTGATACAATTGTAATTGCCTTTATCGGTTTTAAATAATAATATGCAAATAATGAAAATTAACATTTGATATTTGGCATTCGTCGTTAATACAAGGTGAAACGATCAGAGTTATGCATTACTAATTTTAAATCGTCACTCTTACATCTAAATCAGTTAGCTCACTTAGCAATTCGAATGATTGACGATACAGCTATTAATATTCGGTACACCTTAGCCTTGCGAAGAGACGTAGCTTCTTACTGCGTCTTCTAAAATACCGGCATCCCACTCCAGAGCTGTCGAGCTCTAAGCTATAAAAAAAGGCTCGCCTGAAAAATGAGGCAACGCTCTGTCTCTTATTCTGATTAAGTTCTCCCATTTAATTGAATGCACACCTCAACCTTTAGACATAGGCGGCATCTACTCTAACCTGAGTAACTTGGAGTAACGTGGTTTGTAGAACCCCTTTCTTTCGACAGTGAGATATCCTATAACGAATACATCACTTCCTCGGGGAAAAGGAGGCCCCACTGGATAAAACCCACCGGTGTTCCATCGCCCACCTTTGCGGGCAGACCAGGGGGATTTGAAGAACCCTAGTTACCCGTAGCGTACTAAATACTAATCACCTTGACAAAACAGACACAAAAAAAAATTCAGACTCAAAAATTCTTATATGCAAATTCGTCTACAAAATAATTTCTTTTTAATTCGATTTTTTTGTCATTTATTTGATAATTTCAAACCATAATTAGTTAGTGTTAACTTTAATTATTTTCCAAAATTGATCTAAAGTGCATTGCATTTATATGAAGATACAACATTCTTGTTTCTGACAATTTGGGTGTTTAGTAGAGAGGAATAAGAATTATTAACATACATTTAAATTGAAATTTTAACCGTTGAAACTGCGCAAAATGCTTAATTGAAAGGAAGAATGTTGATATATTGTATTAACATTCCTAGTTTTTCAATTATTATATTATTCCACATTATGCGGAACAATGCTTAACGTTAAATGTTTCAACTAGGTCCTTCGTCATTTCTATATCGAGAACTCCTAAGAGTATTAAGTAGTGCTTTCGCTGAATGCGTGTAATTACACGTGCAGTGCTAGGAAATTAACAAATGTTTTTCTTTAACTTGTCATTGTTGGAAATGTCGCACTATGCTCTCTAATTGAAAAACTAGGATTGTCTCTTAATAGCTATTCAGAAATCACCTGTCTCAATAACTGTAGGTTTCGCAGATAACTAAAAAGTTTATAAGTAATAATAAATTCTTTATTGCTTAATAAAAATCAAGAAACGACAAAGAAACAGCCAAGGGTAGTTCCAGCTTTGGCGCCAAGTGGCGGTCTCTAGGTCGTGGTCAAGTTATAACTTAATATATAATTTAATTTTGATAGCAATGGATACAAGTAAAAAGGAGGTTTTATATTTACTGAAGAAATGTATAAAGAAAAACATTATTTTAAATTAGTGGTACAACTAGGTCTTGACACCAGCGGGGTCTTGACCCTTATGACCATTGGGGTCATAAGGTCCCCTGAACGTCACTGTAGGAAGCAGGAAGGAGTACAAAAGGGTCGGGTCGGTATTATAACAACAAGTTATCTCTATCAGACAGTATTATTATAAAATACAATAAAGTAAACAACAAACTTAATTGGATTTCCTTAAAAAATTAACGCGGCCTTGATAATACAAGAAAATATTATCTTATGCTAATGATTTTCCAAAAAATTACTTTTCTTTATCGAAGAACTATTACCATATTATTTTTATTGGGATGTTAGGCCAAGCACTTTCTATTTCGCAAATATTATAATTAGAAACACAAAATTAGCAAAAATTTTCCATTAATTATTTTAAGCTTTGCACTAGAGCGCTTTACATAAGGTTGGTACAATAAAAAAGGCGTTATTTTGTAAATATATGTTCCAGTAAGACAGATTTTTAGTCCCTCTTTCTTTTTCAAGGCGCTTTCTTCTGTCTGTACTATGTATGCTTAAACCTTTAAAACTACGCGACAGTCCTTATACTAAGTATAGTACGAGTCATTTATGTTTAGCGCTGGACGAGAATAGCTAGAATCGGTAGAATCGCGCTCGTAATTGACGTATTGGTGCGAGAAAGACAACACGACTGGGGAATCAATCAACGCTGGCGCACCCGACGATCACGCGCCCCGCGCGCCGTGCCGTTAACTCGATATCTTATTTTTGACTTCTGCCCAGGTTTCGTTCAGCGCTAAGATTCATAACGCGTACTATACAAGGATTGTACACACACTTTTGGGGATTCATTTCTATATAATAGATTTCTTTTTTATGCAAATTGGTTGAAATTGATACAAAACCCTCAACGCCTAATAATCGTTTCAATACGAACATAACAAAGTATAATATCGAACTTTTGATGTCTTTACATTTTATAAAAATATAAAAAAAATCAAACATTGTAAACAGACCCTTATGTGCATATAACATTTGTATAGACGTCTTCAAACGTCTGTATAAATGTATGGATAAGCAAATATACATTATAATGGGCGTTCAGTTCAAACCAATCATGCTATTGCATTGGTCTACGTGGGTTATCTTCCTAGCGACGATTTGGGTGGTGCATGGTGAGACAAAATTATATTTTCTGTTTAATAAAAATAGCTTTTCATAAAATTTTAATTAAGATTTTTGACAGAAATGTACCTCTACAGCTAATTCAAAAATAACTAGTTCTAGAGACCGGCTACTCTCCAACTTTCATTTAAAATTAAATTAGCTATAAAAGGGTAGTGTGACCGTTCACTTATGATCTTTACGACTTATTTAAGTAATAAAAAGCCGAATAATAAACATAGTTAATTGTTGAAGTGGTAATTAACCTTATTCAGGATACCCTGAGAGCAACAATCCTGATACAAGAGTAGTCGGCGGAAAAGACGCTCCAGAAGGTTCCAGACCATTCCAGATCTCGCTGAGAGTGATCAATGTCGCGAAGACTAAAATATTTCACACTTGTGGCGGTTCTATCCTAAACGAGCAGTGGGTACTGTCTGCTGCACACTGCACAATTAAGTAAGTTTATTTATTTATTAGTGTAGTTTAGTGTGTTAGGGCAAACAAAAATTAGAAATTATACCAATGCTTACCTGTGTGAAATTTCATCCAATTTTTTTTTTAAATAGCTTTGCTACTTACGAACATACTTTTTAAAGAAGATTATTTATTGAAACGTATATTTCAGTTTTCAACCCGAGAGGCTGTTGGTTGTAGCGGGCACAACTAAGCTCTCAGATAAAGGTGATCGTCATAAAATTGAAAAGATAATAAACCACAATTACAGCTCACGGTCTGGAGCAAGAGACATCTGTCTCATTAAAATTCAAGATAAATTTAAGTTCAGCGACAAAATTGCAGCCATTAAATTGCCCACTCGTGACACTAAGCCAGGAACTACTTGTGTCATATCTGGATGGGGTTTCACAAATGTATGTATGGATGAGTTTGACTACTGTCAAAGTAAAATTTTGTTTTTTTTTGTTTTATAATATGAAATGGGCAGACGATCTGGACGCACTCCTGATGGTAAGAGTAACGCCAACCCATAGCCAATGCAGTGCTACTCGGAATTTCGCTATAAAGCCCAACTCCGGGCAGCGGTGCACTACACCGACGCTCCCCACTTTGAGTCCTCAGATGTCAAGACTCATTAGCCCAGTAATTTCGCTGGCTACAGTGCCCTTCAGACCGGAGCGCAGTGACATTTTTACATCACTGTTCAGGCGGTAGAATGTCTAGCACTGTGGGGGTACCCACCCAGACGGTCTCCTGCGAAAGAGATCTACCCCGTATAAAATTTCAGTTTCAATTGCTTAAGATTTGAGTAAATTATGTTACCGTTTATATAATATGGCCTATCGGATGTATTTTATGTTCTTTACAAGGAAATGAAATGAAAACTTAGAAAATGTGACAATATTTTTAAAATAATGTATTTAAATAAAACTTTGTGTGAAATTTCTAAAGTAAAAGAATTTCCATTTTTTATTTTGCAGCAAAATGGTACCGTCAGAACAGACAAACTTCAAATGCTTTCTATGAACTCAATATCCAACCAGGAGTGTAAAAAGAGATTGTCTAATATCCTGAAGCGAACTTCTATTTTCGATTCCAATAATTACCTTTGTGCTTTTGCAAAAGAAGGGGAGGGAGGATGTCAAGTGAGTAAATAATAATCGTTTAATGTCTGTAATTATAATCATTTTGTTAATCTTTGTTAATTCAAAGAGCATATTAAACTATTAAAGTAAATAAGAACTCAATCAATAAGTGGTGTAAGTCGTTTGACTTATAGACTACAAAAAAATATGGGTCATTTGAACCATCAGGTGACCCATTTCGAACGATATAAGAGCATAAAATAATAAGATTCAGCACTATGACGTTTCTTGAAAGCTGTCCAACTGAGCGCAGATGAGAATTCGAAAGTACAACAAGTAGAGGCCTGTTGTCTATTATCTATATTATTCTTCTTATTAATTATGAATAAACAAATTATATAACTATAAGAGCTTTAATAATTTTTGACGAACGCGCAATAGAATTCAACTGTTATATACTTTAGGAAATTAAAATTGAAAGTGCACTTCAATAGTTCTGTTGCGCCGTCGTGTGAAGGTAACTCGAGGGTACAAGGAACCGAGCAAGTCGATCACAGCCAGTCCTGGCATATGAATAACAAATTCTATCTCCGATTTGCTCTCGTGCTATCAGGGCAATGGTGGGCTTAGAAGAAATTTGAAATAAAATTTAAATGTGACTCGTGTCTTTTCCAAATAATATTTCTACTTTTACTGATAGCACTTTTCTAATAGATAGTGTAATATAGGTATATATATTATTTATTTAAATATCTCCTATGGTTTTTTTAAATTTTATACTGCTAACTTTTCAGGGGTGTAAATGAGTACATATTAAGGATAAAATCCCTAAGAATATTGATTCTTGAGTCTTGATATACTTTTACGTATTAGAGAGCAACTTTTAGAGTTCCTTGCCTGTTCTTTTCTGTGGAAACTGTAACTGGTAGCGTTATGAGTACAAAGTGCAGCCAACAGATTTCGTCCAGGCAAGCACAGGGCTACTATCAAATTACGAGATTTAGAACAGAGATAACAAATTAATGCTTGTTTCAGGGTGACTCTGGTGGACCGCTAACTGCCAACAACGAAGTAGTCGGCATCGTTGCACGCAACGTTCCCTGCGCGAGAGGCTACCCCGACTTATTTACTAGGGTCTACTCGTACGTGGACTGGATCAAGAAGAATATGAAGTAATGATTCAACATAACGCATTGCTCATCCGTAAAATGTGAAATAGTTATGTTTGCCAAATTAAATAATATGTTATATATTTTTTATGTTTAAATGCTTTTTGAAATTTTACCCGCTGTTTATCATTGCTTACATGATTTTTGAAATTGTTGCAACCTTCCGCACCTCCTTGTAAACTGGCAGTCAACCACAGTGGCGCTTTAAAAGAAAAACTTCTTACCACGCATCACCTCGTAGTATCAGCTCTCCCATGCGGCGTATTAGGAAGTTTATTTTTCATAAATCGCTTACAATTTTAATTGCTGTCGAAAGTTGGTTATTTTCCGAGTCACAACACAAGACTACTAAGGCGTCCAGTTCTGAATCAAAAAATATGATAATGAATGAAAAGTATCTATGCTTCTGTTGATCAAAAAATGAAATAACTTAAAGGCCAGGCCTTAAGCCAAGTATTTAAGAGGAAAAGTGTAATTTTTTTGTTTCAATTGAGTAGTCTCCGAAACATCTGGACAGATTCTTATCGGATTTTATGTTAGACCTATACCCTCAAAAACGTAGGTATAGTACGCGTCACGAATCTTTAGCGCTGAACGAAACCTGCGCAGAAGTCAAAAATAAGGTATCGAGGTAACGGCGCGGCGCGCGGAGCGCGTGATCGTCGGGTGCGCGAGCGTTGATTGGTTGTCCCAGGCGTGTTGTCTTTCTCGCACCAATACCAATCAATCAATTCTACCGATGCGCAGCTGTTCTCGTCGTAAACATAATGACGCGTACTATACATCCTCTGACTTAAAATCGCCGATGTTCCTACATGCACCTGGAAAATGATATGATTGCCGTTGAAACTCATTATATATTATAGAATTATAATCACTGACTTCAATGTTTTTGTTAAATATAAAGTGAGCAATTTATTTAGGTAATTTTAGGTTTTTATGTTTTTTTTTAATCGCTTCGCCCATAGATAAAGTTATTATGATCTCTGATGGCGAAGGACATCGTATCAAGTGCGGTGTACCGTTAACTTACCAGACCTGTATCTACGCGTCTACGACAACACACGCTGGATTCCAAAAATTATTTGTTAATTTTTATATTTTTTTGCCTTAACCCTTTTTGAATTTGCAATAAACAAACGTACATTTAGGTCAACATAATAAACATGTTATTTGCACATAATTATATAACTGATATACTTTTTTTTCATTTATGACCTACACACCTATACTTTGGCAACTTTTGTCGTAACATTATTTGTACATTACTTATCACTTATCTGCATAAGTATACTCTATACCATAGCGTCTATAGTATACTATATACTCTATAGTATTTTATATAGAGTAAGATTTGATTGTTTGTTAGAATTGAATATGCTCACACGTGTATCAGAGTGTTAGATCTGTAAAAACAATTAAAGCTATTTAATTAACATTACTTATCTTAAAATATTCATTAGTTTTTGTTGAAACATGTAATGGAACACTTCTAACGGTTGGAATGACAAATGCATGAACTCCTACGATATTTTCCATTTAATATATGGCCTACGAAATATTTCGTCTTTTGTTTTAATATCAATAACTTTTATAACATTATCATCGACTCCCAGATATTAAGCCAATACCTTTCAGCCCAACTTTAAAGTTACGTTCATAATACACATTACACACATAGACAGATTTACCGGGGGTAGGTCTCTTTCACCAGGGACCGACTGGGTGGGTAACCCCACAGTGACAAACATTCTACCTTCTATAGTGATGTGCAAATATCACTGTGCTCCGGTCTGAAGGGCACTGTAGCCAGCGAGATTACTGGGCTTATGAGTCTTAACACCTTATGACTCAAAGAGGCGAGCGTCGGTGTAGTGCTTCCCAGGCTTTAGAGCAAAGTTGCGGGTCACACTGCATTGGTTATGGGCTGGCGTTTTTCTTTCCATCAGCAGTGCGTCCAGCTCGTCTCACCACTTCTTAGTAAAAAAAAACAGGTTCACACTTGTAGTTATTTACATAACAATAAATTAACATAAAGATCCTTAACACCTGAACCAATAGAACCATCCCTTGATGCATATTTTCTTAGGGAAGCTGGGGTGTTACTGCCGAACTAACTTAAACATCATGAATCTACAACCTACGAGAACATAGATAAAGCCATTATTTTTAAATTGCTCCTTTATTAGCATTTTTTCTTCCATTATAAGTGATCTGAAACTGTTTATAAAAAATACAATTAATATGTCATGTTTGGAAATAACTAATGTTTGAATATTCTATTTTGAAACTTCACTTTTTTTCTAATTGATACATATTCAATTAAAACTCGGAATTTAAAATGGAAACATTTGAAATTAATTAGATATGACGTCTGTATGTGTGTTGTTGTTGTATATATTGTGTGGTTGTATATATAGCCTGTTATGTTTCTGTATTTGCTCAAATTTCTAATTGTTCATCGTTCAGGTGTTATAGGAACATGTTGGTTTCCTTGCTTGTTTGTTTTGCCGTAGGGCACGTTTCCGTTTCAGGTAAGCATAATATGTTTTTTTCGGCATCAATCAAATAGTCAGCTTAAAAATATGCTGTATCATCTACTACTAGTGTTATAATTCGTTTAAGTTTGATATAGGACTGCTGGTCTGACGCGACTTGGTTCACGCTTTACCCTATCCTACCTAAAACCTTATTCCGTTTTTTGCTGGTTTAACCATCCTCATACATCCAGGAACTATGTAGATCGCTTCAGCTATTATCGAGTTATGCGTTTACCAATACATTTTGCAATTCATTTTTATAATAGACTAGCTGTGCCCGCGACTTCACCCTAAAAAAGTGACTTTGGGCAGCAATCTTGAAAATGCCTAACCCGCGCCAACAAACGTTCAACGTGATTCTTTAAATTGCGATAACTTTTTTATTTATCAACCGATTGACATGAATTAAACACTAAATGTTAAGTGAAGCTTACCTCAATATATCATTGAAAACTCTATCTAGATAGGATAAGCCGTTTCTGAGATTAGCGTGCACAAACAAACAGACAAACAGACGAAAACTTCAAAAATCATTGTTTTGGGTTCTATTGCGTTAATAAAGGTCTCCTATAATATTTTTTCTCATATATCTTCAATGTACAGACAGCGACTCGTTACGTTTTTATTATATGTTCAGACTAGTAGACCCCAACAATTTTCATAGTGTCAAAAATTTTCAAGGCATTTTTTCTCGTCGTAAAAACCATCCTTAATCTTTAACGTATATTTTAATAAAAGAATTGTCCAAATTGGTCCAGGCGTTATTGAGATATGCGCTTACCATTTGCGAATAATTTTTAATCTATTAAGATTAACAGTTTTACAATTGGTTTAATTTTTAAGGCTACAACGATTTTAAAAATGTTACCGAAGGCGAGAAACCATTTCAAGTGTCCCTAAGAGAAAACGACGAGGTTAACAATTCAACTGATCATTTTTGCAGTGGTGCCATATTGTCGAATAAATGGGTTGTAACAGCTGGTCGTTGCCTTGAATAGTAAGCAGAACTATAATTATAATGAAAAAGACATTTTTCCATACAAATTAAATAAATTTAAAATTTACTGGGATCTGTATCGCTATTATTTAAATGACTCAATTTTTTTAGTCGTTTATGTATGTTCGGGGATAACAATGTATTTATGGACCGATTTTGACGATTTTCTTTTGTTCGAAAGGAGATATTTTACAGGTGGCCCCTTTGTAAGGATATCATGGCACCGACTGAAATATCTAATTACATATTTAATTTAATTCTATTTAATACTAAATAGAAACAGGTTTTGCTTTGTGCGACGCAAAATTTATTTATTCCTTGTTAGTTTACAATTTGAAGTCGGTTTAATTTTGTTAAAAACTATTTTATATATACCTAGTTATTATACATCCATTGCATTGTCTTTCAGCAAACGCAGTCACAGAATACGCGTTGTAGTTGGAACTGTAACTCTTGGCAATTCAGGAACGTGGTATAACGTGGGAAAAACCATAGTCCATGCAAAATACGATGGCTTTGATGATATTGCTCTTCTTAAGACAAAAACTGAAATACAGTTTAACGACAAGGTCTCCGCTATTAATCTTCCATCTATAAGGCCACCAGTGGGGACTGTGTGTACTGTATCCGCTTGGGGCTTTTCAGATGTAAGGAAGAACGATGATATTGCAGTTTATATAAGGTTTTATATGAAAGATCCTATGTCCTAAACATAAAAAAGAATACAGGCTTATCTTCGAAGGCTTTGTTCTTAAAATTTGATTTGACATGAGTAGATCGTGTGGATCAACGAATTTAAAAAATTGAGAATTCTAAAGTTATATATTAAAAATAGTTAAAAATAGTTTTTCAGTGCTAAAGAGTGAGACAAACAGTGATAAAAACACAAAAAATAACTAACTACATAAAATTAAATAAGAAATACAAGTACATTTTTGCTCTATAAAAATTTGAATGTACAAATATTTTATACTTAAGTATAATTAATCCATAGAATTATTTAATAATAATTATTTGTTTTAATATCGATTTATTTTATATTCTATCGTTGCTTTAGAATAAATAATTAATAAATATTTTCAGGACTTTTATACACAGCGCCATCTAGTTCCAAGCTAAGCAGAAGCTTGTGTTATGGCAACTAGATAACGGAATAAATTACATATACATACTTTTCTTTTGTAAATACCTACATACAATACATAGCACAACACCCAAACCCCAGAAAAATACAAATGTAAATTACAAATATATTTTTCAGGTGTGGGGATCGAACCCACGACCCTTCGCGTAGAAAGCAGTTGTGCTACCACTGCGCCGAGCGATAGACATAATAATAATAATTCTTATTTTTAGAGTAAAAGGCACCATGATCAAGTCTTGCAAGAGGCTAAACTAAAAACAATATCCACGGGCGATTGCCGTGAAACCGATGTAGAGGAATTCTATAGTAGCCAAATTCGAAAAATTACTGAAAAGCAGATATGCGCGTACAAGGACACTAAAGGAGAAATTTGTTCGGTAAATATAACAGTTATTGTAACGACTAACGATCCTATTTCTTACTATACACGGTATTAAAGTGTATTTTATATATATTTAAGTGTATTATTATGAAGATGTATAACCAAAAAAAGGATTTTAATTATGTTCGCATTTTTTTGAAGAAAAAATGTAATATACAGGATTTTATTTATTAACCCTTTATTACACAAAGGAGTCTGAAAACGAGACAAATGAATCAAATTTACGTGTAAAAGGGGGCCTTATCACTTGAGGTGATTTCTTCCAGGCAACCAGAATATAAAACAGTAGCTGTTGCCGGCGACGACTTTCATTCCCCTTCCCCTATAACCCTTATATGCCTATGTTTTATCTCAGGCTCTAGACACATCTGTGTACCAAATTTCATTACAATCGGTTCAATGGTTTGGCCGTGAAAGCGTTAAATTATAAAAAGCTTCCCCAGGCTCTAGACCATCTATGTAGCAAAGGTTCAGTACTTTTAGCGTGATGGAAGGACAGACAGACAGACAGAGTTACTTCCGCATTTATAATATTAGTATGGATATAGTAGGTATGGAAGTATGGATTAAGATTATCAGTATGAAAATATAATTTTCAGTCTGACCAAGGAGCACCGCTTGTAAAAGACGGTCAACTAGTTGGTATCACCGCCTATCGCGTCGTATGTCACCGTGACCTACCTAGGGTCTTCCTTCGAGTCTACGAATACAAGAATTGGATCACAAGACACATGGACTGAGGAATTAAATAAAACAAATAAATTGTTAAATTTCTTATGCCTTTTTATGTGTTTTATTTCTTTTGATCGATCGCACAGAACATGAGACAGTTTCGGGTAAAATAATATTAAATTCTCAGCATTAAGTTGCTTTTGTTTAAAGGTATGTAAGATTAGCAGTAGCTCGCGACTTCGTCCCCGTCGATTTCTTTTTCCATTATTTCTTCGCTCCTATTAGTCGCAGCTTGATTTTATGCAGACTAAAGCCTTCCTCGATGAATTGTTTTTTCAATAAAAAATACTTTTTCAATTCAAACCAATAGTTCCCGAGATTAGCGCGTTCAAACAAATAAACCCTTCAGCTTAATTATATTAGGAATATTAGTAATAGGTAAAACGTATATAATATATTGATGTCTTATTATTAAACTAATTATAGGTAGTATACTTTAATATCATTAAAGACTTTTTTTACGAATACTCTACCCGACGAAAACGACTGGGTGTGTGTGTGTATGTGTTAATGCGTCCGTCTGAGCTTCCGTCGAGAAAGTTCTTAGCTATGTTTGTGTGGAAATCGGAATAATAAAATATTTTATATTGATTTGACAAGCGTAATCATTCACGGCTGATAGACACTGTCATCGAAACCATATTGTATCTGTACGTTCATATTGTATTTTCGGCTTATTTTCTTGTTCACGACGTTCCGTCTATATTATTCTTTTAGTATTAGAGTAAACTTAACTTAATCAATATAATAATAAATTGAAAATGGTGAACAAGTAAAAGTAGTTGTTGAACTTGCTTTAGAGATACATATAATAAAAATGTAACGAGTCGCTGTCTGTACATGGAAGATATATGAGAAAAAATATTATAGGAGAAC
>JADANM010001663.1:8499846-8520020 GCA_026213755.1 Eurema hecabe
GTTCTCCTATAATATTTTTTCTCATATATCTTCCATGTACAGACAGCGACTCGTTACATTTTTATTATATGTATCTCTAAAGCAAGTTCAACAACTACTTTTACTTGTTCACCATTTTCAATTTATTATTATATTGATTAAGTTAAGTTTACTCTAATACTAAAAGAATAATATAGACGGAACGTCGTGAACAAGAAAATAAGCCGAAAATACAATATGAACGTACAGATACAATATGGTTTCGATGACAGTGTCTATCAGCCGTGAATGATTACGCTTGTCAAATCAATATAAAATATTTTATTATTTCGATTTCCACACAAACATAGCTAAGAACATCCGCGACGGGAGCTCAGACGGACACATTAACACACACACATACATACACACACACACCCCGTCGTTTTCGTCGTATTCGTAAAAAAAGTCTTTAATGATATTAAAGTATACTACCAATAATTAGTTTAATAATAAGACATCAATATATTATATACGTTTTACCTATTACTAATATTCCTAATATAATTAAGCTGAAGGGTTTATTTGTTTGAACGCGCTAATCTCGGGAACTATTGGTTTGAATTGAAAAAGTATTTTTTATTGAAAAAACAATTCATCGAGGAAGGCTTTAGTCTGCATAAAATCAAGCTGCGACTAATAGGAGCGAAGAAATAATGGAAAAAGAAATCGACGGGGACGAAGTCGCGAGCTACTGCTAATCTTACATACCTTTAAACAAAAGCAACTTAATGCTGAGAATTTAATATTATTTTACCCGAAACTGTCTCATGTTCTGTGCGATCGATCAAAAGAAATAAAACACATAAAAAGGCATAAGAAATTTAACAATTTATTTGTTTTATTTAATTCCTCAGTCCATGTGTCTTGTGATCCAATTCTTGTATTCGTAGACTCGAAGGAAGACCCTAGGTAGGTCACGGTGACATACGACGCGATAGGCGGTGATACCAACTAGTTGACCGTCTTTTACAAGCGGTGCTCCTTGGTCAGACTGAAAATTATATTTTCATACTGATAATCTTAATCCATACTTCCATACCTACTATATCCATACTAATATTATAAATGCGGAAGTAACTCTGTCTGTCTGTCTGTCCTTACATCACGCTAAAACTACTGAACCTTTGCTACATAGATTTGCTACATGGTCTAGAGCCTGGGGAAGGACATAGGATTTTTTTTTTTAAATCAACCCCCAAAAGGTTGCGCGAGGGTTTGAAACTTTTTATAATTTAACGCTTTCACGGCCAAACCATTGAACCGATTGTAATGAAATTTGGTACACAGATGTGTCTAGAGCCTGAGATAAAACATAGGCATATAAGGGTTATAAGGGGGGAAGGGGGGGTCAAAGTTTATATGAAAGTCGTCGCGGGCAACAGCTACTGTTTTATATTCTGGTTGCCTGGAAGAAATCACCTCAAGTGATAAGGCCCCCTTTTACACGTAAATTTGATTCATTTGTCTCGTTTTCAGACTCCTTTGTGTAATAAAGGGTTCATAAATAAAATCCTGTATATTAAATTTTTTCTTAAAAAAAATGCGAACATAGTTAAAATCCTTTTTTTTGGTTATACATCTTCATAATAATACACTTAAATATATATAAAATACACTTTAATACCGTGTATAGTAAGAAATAGGATCGTTAGTCGTTACAATAACTGTTATATTTACCGAACAAATTTCTCCTTTAGTGTCCTTGTACGCGCATATCTGCTTTTCAGTAATTTTTCGAATTTTGCTACTATAGAATTACTCTACATTGGTTTTACGGCAATCGCCCGTGGATATTGTTTTTAGGTTTGCCTCTTGCAAGACTTGATCATGGTGCCTTTTACTCTAAAAATAAGAATTATTATTATTATGGCTATCGCTTGGCGCAGTGGTAGCACAACTGCTTTCTGCGCGAAGGGTCGTGGGTTCGATCCCCACTCGTATTTTTCTGGGGTTTGGGTGTTGCTATGTATTGTATGTATGTATTTACAAAAGAAAAGTATGTATGTATATGTAATTTATTCCGTTATCTAGTTGCCATAACACAAGCTTCTGCTTAGCTTGGAACTAGATGGCGCTGTGTATAAAAGTCCTGAAAATATTTATTAATTATTTATTCTAAAGCAACGATAGAATATAAAATAAATCGATATTAAAACAAATAATTATTATTAAATAATTCTATGGATTAATTATACTTAAGTATAAAATATTTGTACATTCAAATTTTTATAGAGCAAAAATGTACTTGTATTTCTTATTTAATTTTATGTAGTTAGTTATTTTTTGTGTTTTTATCACTGTTTGTCTCACTCTTTAGCACTGAAAAACTATTTTTAACTATTTTTAATATATAACTTTAGAATTCTCAATTTTTTAAATTCGTTGATCCACACGATCTACTCATGTCAAATCAAATTTTAAGAACAAAGCCTTCGAAGATAAGCCTGTATTCTTTTTTTACGTTTAGGACATTGATATTTCTTATAAAAGCTTATATAAACTGCAATATCATCGTTCTTCCTTACATCTGAAAAGCCCCAAGCGGATACAGTACACACAGTCCCCACTGGTGGTCTTATAGATGGAAGATTAATAGCGGAGACCTTGTCGTTAAACTGTATTTCAGTTTCTGTCTTAAGAAGAGCAATATCATCATTTGCATGGACTATGGTTTTTTCCACGTTATACCACGTTCCTGAATTGCCAAGTGTTACAGTTCCAACTACAACGCGTATTCTGCGACTGCGTTTGCTGAAAGACAATGCAATGGATGTATAATAACCAGGTATATATAAAATAGTTTTTAACAAAATTAAACCGACTTCAAATTGTAAACTAACAAGGAATAAATAAATTTCGCGTCGCACAAAGCAAAACCTGTTTCTATTATTTTTTTTTTATAATATGAAGAGAGGAGACGAGCTGGACGCACTCGTGATGGTAAGAGTAACGCCAGCCCATAGCCGATGCAGTGCTACCCGGAACTTTGCTATAAAGCCTAACTCCGGGCAGGGGTGCACTACAACGACGCTCCCCACTTTGAGTCATCGGATGCTGAGACTCATTGGCCCAGTAATTACGCTGGCTACAGTGCCCTTCAGACCGGAGCACAGTGACATTTTCACATCAGTGTTCAGGCGGTAGAATGTCTGGCACTGTGGGAGTACCCACCCAGTCGGTCTCCTGCGAAAGAGACCTACCCCCGGTAAATTATATAGAATTAAATAAAATATGTAATTAGATATTTCAGTCGGTGCCATGATATCCTTACAATGGGACCACCTGTAAAATATCTCCTTTCGAGCAAAAGAAAATCGTCAAAATCGTTCCATAAATACATTGTTATCCCCGAACATACATAAACGACTAAAAAAATTGAGTCATTTAAATAATAGCGATACAGATCCCAGTAAATTTTAAATTTATTTAATTTGTATGGAAAAATGTCTTTTTCATTATAATTATAGTTCTGCTTACTATTCAAGACAACGAGCAGCTGTTACAACCCATTTATTCGACAATATGGCACCACTGCAAAAATGATCAGTTGAATTGTTAACCACGTCGTTTTCTCTTAGGGACACTTGAAATGGTTTCTCGCCTTCGGTAACATTTTTAAAATCGTTGTTGCCTTAAAAATTAAACCAATTGTAAAACTGTTAATCTTAATAGATTAAAAATTAATCGCAAATGGTAAGGGGAATATCTTAATAACGCCTGGACCGATTTGGCCAATTCTTTTATTAAAATATACTTTAAAGATTAAGGATGGTTTTTACGACGAGAAAAAATGCCTTGAAAATTTTTGACACTATGAAAATTGTTGGGGTCTACTAGTCTATACATATAATAAAAACGTAACGAGTCGCTATCTGTACATTGAAGATATATGAGAAAAAATATTATAGGAGACCTTTATTAACGCAATAGAACCCAAAACAATGATTTTTGAAGTTTTCGTCTGTTTGTCTGTTTGTTTGAGCACGCTAATCTCAGAAAGCGAAGTCGCTGGCACAGCTAGTCTATTGTAAAAATGAATTGCAAAATGTGTTGGTAAACGCATAACTCGATGATAGCTGAAGCGATCTACATAGTTCTTTTTTTAGAATACTCCTGGATGTATGCGGTTTAAGCAAAAAACGGAAATGAATAAGGTTTTAGATAGGATAGGGTAAAGCGTGAACCAAGTTGCGTCAGACCAGCAGCTATATAAAACTTAAACGAATTATAATACTAGTAGTAGATGATACAGCATATTTTTAAACTGACTATTTGATTGATGCCGAAAAAAAAACTAATATATTATGCTTACCTGAAACGGAAACGTGCCCTAGGGCAAAACACACAAGTAAGGAAACCAACATGTTCCTATAACACCTGAACGATGAACAATTAGAAATTTGAGCAAATACAGACTAACATAATAGGCTATTTATACAGCCACACATACTTGCAAACACACACACACGTCATATCTAATTAATTTCAAATGTTTCTATTTCAAATTCCGAGTTTTAATTGAATATGTATTAATTAGAAAAAAAGTGAAGTTTCAAAATAGAATATTCAAACATTAGTTATTTCCAAACATGACTTAATAATTGTATTTTTTATAAACAGTTTCAGATCACTTATAATGGAAGAAAAAATGCTAATAAAGGAGCAATTTAAAAATAATGGCTTTATCTATGTTCTCGTAGGTTGTAGATTCATGATGTTTTAGCTAGTTCGGCAGTAACACCCCAGCTTCCCTAAGAAATATGCATCAAGGGATGGTTCTATTGGTGTTAAAATCTTTATGTAACTGGCTGGACACACTCCTGATGGAAAGAATAACGCCAGCCCATAACCAATGCAGTGTGACCCGCAACTTTGCTGTAAAGCCCGGGAAGCACTACACCGACGCTCGCCTCTTTGAGTCATAAGATGTTAAGACTCATTAGCCCAGTAATCTCGCTGGCTACAGTGCCCTTCAGACCGGAGCACAGTGACATTTGCACATCGCTATAGAAGGTAGAATGTTTGTCACTGTGGGGGTACCCAGTCGGTCCCTGGTGAAAGAGACCTAGCCCCGGTAAATCTGTCTATGTGTGTAATGTGTATCTGTGTATGTGTCTATGTGTATTATGAACGTAACTTTAAAGTTGGGCTGAAAGGTATTGGCTTAATATCTGGGAGTCGATGATAATGTTATAAAAGTTATTGATATTAAAACAAAAGACGAAATATTTCGTAGGCCATATATTAAATGGAAAATATCGTAGGAGTTCATGCATTTGTCATTCCAACCGTTAGAAGTGTTCCATTACATGTTTCAACAAAAACTAATGAATATTTTAAGATAATTAATGTTCTTTAAATAGCTTTAATTGTTTTTACAGATTTAACACTCTGATACATTTGTGATACACGTGTGAGCATATTCAATTCTAACAAACAATCAAATCTAACTCGTATACTCTATACCATAGAGTCTATAGTATATAGTATACTATAAACTCTATGGTATAGTACTTAGTATTTATGCAGATAAGTGATAAGTACAAAGTTTAATCATATCAAATAATGATACGACACAAGTTGCCAAAGTATAGGTCTGTAGTTCAAAAATTTAAAAGGTATATCAATTATATAATTATGTGCAAATAACATGTTTATTATGTTGACATAAAAGTACGTTTGTTTATTGCAAATTCAAAAAGGGTTAAGGCAAAAAAAATATGAAAATTAACAAATAATTTTTGTAATCCAGCGCGTGTTGTCGTAGACGCGTAGATACAGGTTTGGTAAGTTAACGGTACACCGCACTTGATACGATGTCCTTCGCCATCAGAGATCATAATAACTTTATCTATGGGCGAAGCGATTAAAAAACACATAAAAACCTAAAATTACCTAAATAAATTGCTCACTTTATATTTAACAAAAACATTGAAGTCAGTGATTACAATTCTATAATATATGATGAGTTTCAACGGCGATCATATTTTCCAGGTGCATGTAGGAACATCGGCGATTTTAAGTCAGAGGATGTATAGTACGCGTCATTATGTTTACGACGAGAATAGCTGCGCATCGGTAGAATTGATTGATTGGTATTGGTGCGAGAAAGACAACACGCCTGGGACAACCAATCAACGCTCGCGCACCCGACGATCATGCGCTCCGCGCGCCGCGCCGTTACCTCGATACCTTATTTTTGACTTCTGCGCAGGTTCCGTTCAGCGCTAAAGATTCGTGACGCGTACTATACCTACGGTTTTGAGGGTATAAGTCTTACATAAAATCCGATAAGAATCTGTCCAGATCTTTCGGAGACTACTCAATTGAAACAAAAAATTACACTTTCCCTCTTAAATACTTGGCTAAGTATTCTGATTAAAATGACCTTAACTTTTCCGAATTAAGTTATTTCATTTTTTGATCAACAGAAGCATAGATACTTTTCATTCATTATCATATTTTTTGATTCAGAACTGGACGCCTTAATAGTCTTGTGTTGTGACTCGGAAAATAACCAACTTTCGACAGCAATTAAAATTGTAAACGATTTATGAAAAATACACTTGCTAATACGCCGCATGGGAGAGCTGATACTACGAGGTGATGCGTGGTAAGAAGTTTTTCTTTTAAAGCGCCACCGTGGTTGACTGCCAGCTTACAACGAGGTGCGGAAGGTTGCAACATTGACGGTCATTGCGGTGGTAATGTTCGGCAGCGGGTAAAATTTCAAAAAGCATTTAAACATAAAAAATATATAACATATTATTTAATTTGGCAAACATAACTATTTCACATTTTACGGATGAGCAATGCGTTATGTTGAATCATTACTTCATATTCTTCTTGATCCAGTCCACGTACGAGTAGACCCTAGTAAATAAGTCGGGGTAGCCTCTCGCGCAGGGAACGTTGCGTGCAACGATGCCGACTACTTCGTTGTTGGCAGTTAGCGGTCCACCAGAGTCACCCTGAAACAAGCATTAATTTGTTATCTCTGTTCTAAATCTCGTAATTTGATAGTAGCCCTGTGCTTGCCTGGACGAAATCTGTTGGCTGCACTTTGTACTCATAACGCTACCAGTTACAGTTTCCACAGAAAAGAACAGGCAAGGAACTCTAAAAGTTGCTCTCTAATACGTAAAAGTATATCAAGACTCAAGAATCAATATTCTTAGGGATTTTATCCTTAATATGTACTCATTTACACCCCTGAAAAGTTAGCAGTATAAAATTTAAAAAAACCATAGGAGATATTTAAATAAATAATATATATACCTATATTACACTATCTATTAGAAAAGTGCTATCAGTAAAAGTAGAAATATTATTTGGAAAAGACACGAGTCACATTTAAATTTTATTTCAAATTTCTTCTAAGCCCACCATTGCCCTGATAGCACGAGAGCAAATCGGAGATAGAATTTGTTATTCATATGCCAGGACTGGCTGTGATCGACTTGCTCGGTTCCTTGTACCCTCGAGTTACCTTCACACGACGGCGCAACAGAACTATTGAAGTGCACTTTCAATTTTAATTTCCTAAAGTATATAACAGTTGAATTCTATTGCGCGTTCGTCAAAAATTATTAAAGCTCTTATAGTTATATAATTTGTTTCTTTATTATTAATAAGAAGAATAATATAGATAATAGACAACAGGACTCTCTCTACTTGTTGTACTTTCGAATTCTCATCTGCTCTCAGTTGAACAGCTTTCAAGAAACGGCATATTGCTGTATCTTATTATTTTATGCTCTTATATCGTTCTAAATGGGTCACCTGATGGTTCAAATGACCCATATTTTTTGTAGTCTATACGTCAAACGACCTACACCACTTATTGATTTAGTTCTCATTTACTTTAATAGTTTAATATGCTCTTTGAATTAACAAAGATTATAATGATTATATAATTACAGAAATTAAACGATTATTATATACTCACTTGACATCCTCCCTCCCCTTATTTTGCAAAAGCACAAAGGTAATTATTGGAATCGAAAATAGAAGTTCGCTTCAGGATATTAGACAATCTCTTTTTACACTCCTGGTTGGATATTGAGTTCATAGAAAGCATTTGAAGTTTGTCTGTTCTGACGGTACCATTTTGCTGCAAAATAAAAAAAATGAAAATTGTTTTTCTTTAGAAATTTCACACAAAGTTTTATTTAAATACATTATTTTAAAAATATTGTCACATTTTCTAAGTTTTCATTTCATTTCCTTGTAAAGAACATAAAATACATCCGATAGGCCATATTATATAAACGGTAACATAATTTACTCAAATCTTAAGCAATTGAAACTGAAATTTTATACGGGGTAGATCTCTTTCGCAGGAGACCGTCTGGGTGGGTACCCCCACAGTGCTAGACATTCTACCGCCTGAACAGTGATGTAAAAATGTCACTGCGCTCCGGTCTGAAGGGCACTGTAGCCAGCGAAATTACTGGGCTAATGAGTCTTGACATCTGAGGACTCAAAGTGGGGAGCGTCGGTGTAGTGCACCGCTGCCCGGAGTTGGGCTTTATAGCGAAATTCCGAGTAGCACTGCATTGGCTATGGGTTGGCGTTACTCTTACCATCAGGAGTGCGTCCAGATCGTCTGCCCATTTCATATTATAAAACAAAAAAAAACAAAATTTTACTTTGACAGTAGTCAAACTCATCCATACATACATTTGTGAAACCCCATCCAGATATGACACAAGTAGTTCCTGGCTTAGTGTCACGAGTGGGCAATTTAATGGCTGCAATTTTGTCGCTGAACTTAAATTTATCTTGAATTTTAATGAGACAGATGTCTCTTGCTCCAGACCGTGAGCTGTAATTGTGGTTTATTATCTTTTCAATTTTATGACGATCACCTTTATCTGAGAGCTTGGTTGTGCCCGCTACAACCAACAGCCTCTCGGGTTGAAAACTGAAATATACGTTTCAATAAATAATCTTCTTTAAAAAGTATGTTCGTAAGTAGCAAAGCTATTTAAAAAAAAAATTGGATGAAATTTCACACAGGTAAGCATTGGTATAATTTCTAATTTTTGTTTGCCCTAACACACTAAACTACACTAATAAATAAATAAACTTACTTAATTGTGCAGTGTGCAGCAGACAGTACCCACTGCTCGTTTAGGATAGAACCGCCACAAGTGTGAAATATTTTAGTCTTCGCGACATTGATCACTCTCAGCGAGATCTGGAATGGTCTGGAACCTTCTGGAGCGTCTTTTCCGCCGACTACTCTTGTATCAGGATTGTTGCTCTCAGGGTATCCTGAATAAGGTTAATTACCACTTCAACAATTAACTATGTTTATTATTCGGCTTTTTATTACTTAAATAAGTCGTAAAGATCATAAGCGAACGGTCACACTACCCTTTTATAGCTAATTTAATTTTAAATGAAAGTTGGAGAGTAGCCGGTCTCTAGAACTAGTTATTTTTGAATTAGCTGTAGAGGTACATTTCTGTCAAAAATCTTAATTAAAATTTTATGAAAAGCTATTTTTATTAAACAGAAAATATAATTTTGTCTCACCATGGACCACCCAAATAGTCGCTAGGAAGATAACCCACGGAGACCAATGCAAAAGCATGATTGGTTTGAACTGAACGCCCATTATAATGTATATTTGCTTATCCATACATTTATATAGACGTTTGAAGACGTCTATACAAATGTTATATGCACATAAGGATCTGTTTACAATGTTTGATTTTTTTTTTATATTTTTATAAAATGTAAAGACATCAAAAGTTCGATATTATACTTGGTTATGTTCGTATTGAAACGATTATTTGGTGTTAAGAGTTTTGTATGAATTCAACCAATTTGCATAAAAAAGAATCTATTATATAGAAATGAATCCCCAAAAGTGTGTGTACAATCCTTGTATAGTACGCGTTATGAATCTTAGCGCTGAACGAAACCTGGGCAGAAGTAAAAAATAAGATATCGAGTTAACGGCACGGCGCGCGGGGCGCGTGATCGTCGGGTGCGCCAGCGTTGATTGATTCCCCAGTCGTGTTGTCTTTCTCGCACCAATACGTCAATTACGAGCGCGATTCTACCGATTCTAGCTATTCTCGTCCAGCGCTAAACATAAATGACTCGTACTATACTTAGTATAAGGACTGTCGCGTAGTTTTAAAGGTTTAAGCATACATAGTACCGACAGAAGAAAGCGCCTTGAAAAAGAAAGAGGGACTAAAAATCTTTCTTACTGGAACATATATTAACAAAATAACGCCTTTTTTATTGTACCAACCTTATGTAAAGCGCTCTAGTGCAAAGCTTAAAATAATTAATGGAAAATTTTTGCTAATTTTGTGTTTCTAATTATAATATTTACGAAATAGAAAGTGCTTGGCCTAACATCCCAATAAAAATAATATGGTAATAGTTCTTCGATAAAGAAAAGTAATTTTTTGGAAAATCATTAGCATAAGATAATATTTTCTTGTATTATCAAGGCCGCGTTAATTTTTTAAGGAAATCCAATTAAGTTTGTTGTTTACTTTATTGTATTTTATAATAATACTGTCTGATAGAGATAACTTGTTGTTATAATACCGACCCGACCCTTTTGTACTCCTTCCTGCTTCCTACAGTGACGTTCAGGGGACCTTATGACCCCAATGGTCATAAGGGTCAAGACCCCGCTGGTGTCAAGACCTAGTTGTACCACTAATTTAAAATAATGTTTTTCTTTATACATTTCTTCAGTAAATATAAAACCTCCTTTTTACTTGTATCCATTGCTATCAAAATTAAATTATATATTAAGTTATAACTTGACCACGACCTAGAGACCGCCACTTGGCGCCAAAGCTGGAACTACCCTTGGCTGTTTCTTTGTCGTTTCTTGATTTTTATTAAGCAATAAAGAATTTATTATTACTTATAAACTTTTTAGTTATCTGCGAAACCTACAGTTATTGAGACAGGTGATTTCTGAATAGCTATTAAGAGACAATCCTAGTTTTTCAATTAGAGAGCATAGTGCGACATTTCCAACAATGACAAGTTAAAGAAAAACATTTGTTAATTTCCTAGCACTGCACGTGTAATTACACGCATTCAGCGAAAGCACTACTTAATACTCTTAGGAGTTCTCGATATAGAAATGACGAAGGACCTAGTTGAAACATTTAACGTTAAGCATTGTTCCGCATAATGTGGAATAATATAATAATTGAAAAACTAGGAATGTTAATACAATATATCAACATTCTTCCTTTCAATTAAGCATTTTGCGCAGTTTCAACGGTTAAAATTTCAATTTAAATGTATGTTAATAATTCTTATTCCTCTCTACTAAACACCCAAATTGTCAGAAACAAGAATGTTGTATCTTCATATAAATGCAATGCACTTTAGTTCAATTTTGGAAAATAATTAAAGTTAACACTAACTAATTATGGTTTGAAATTATCAAATAAATGACAAAAAAATCGAATTAAAAAGAAATTATTTTGTAGACGAATTTGCATATAAGAATTTTTGAGTCTGAATTTTTTTTTGTGTCTGTTTTGTCAAGGTGATTAGTATTTAGTACGCTACGGGCAACTAGGGTTCTTCAAATCCCCCTGGTCTGCCCGCAAAGGTGGGCGATGGAACACCGGTGGGTTTTATCCAGTGGGGCCTCCTTTTCCCCGAGGAAGTGATGTATCCGTTATAGGATATCTCACTGTCGAAAGAAAGGCGTTCTGCAAACCACGTTACTCCAAGTTACTCAGGTTAGAGTAGATGCCGCCTATGTCTAAAGGTGAGGTGTGCATTCAATTAAATGGGAGAACTTAATCAGAATAAGAGACAGAGCGTTGCCTCATTTTTCAGGCGAGCCTTTTTTTATAGCTTAGAGCTCGACAGCTCTGGAGTGGGATGCCGGTATATTAGAAGACGCAGTAAGAAGCTACGTCTCTTCGCAAGGCTAAGGTGTACCGAATATTAATAGCTGTATCGTCAATCATTCGAATTGCTAAGTGAGCTAACTGATTTAGATGTAAGAGTGACGATTTAAAATTAGTAATGCATAACTCTGATCGTTTCACCTTGTATTAACGACGAATGCCAAATATCAAATGTTAATTTTCATTATTTGCATATTATTATTTAAAACCGATAAAGGCAATTACAATTGTATCAAGATATCAACATAATTAAAAAGTTATCGGTATATAAGTAGATAGGTAGTTAGAAAATGTCATTCTTCACAGAAGACTAACTTAACTAGGGGCTGCGATGTTGCGAGTATATTTTTTAGTCCTTTTGGCTGCTGTGTGTATCCAAGGTAAGTCGTCGTCGTCCTCATCAAAACATAGGTTTAAATTGAAATTTTTGTACAAAATTTTCTTAATTTAAAATATAATTTGTTAGCTTCCAAAGAATGTCGGGCGAGAATAGCACATATTCTTATTTGAACCATTTAAAGTTTAAGATATAAAGCGAATAGTTCGTTAGGTCGAGCTGGTATTTTAAACATAGAATTTCTGCCATAATTTCAGGAGACGGAAACGATGCCCGTAAGAAGATAGTGGGAGGTCAGGATGCACCAGATGGGGCGTTTCCTTGGCAAGTGTCGCTGAGGAACACAGTAAGACGGGAATACCACTTCTGTGGAGGATCCATAGTTAACAAGAAATGGATATTGTCAGCTGCTCACTGCACCGTAAAGTAAGTAATGACTTCAAAGTGAAACTCAAAAGACCTTTATTTCATCAGACTTACTTCTACAATCGTATAGTCTCTAAGGTTCAATAAATTCCTATTTTTCTTTTCTATGGAATTTGACATTTCCTTTAGTATGTATCACAGCCTCATATTAAGTAACCCAAAGCCTTCTCGATAAATGGAGATCCAACCCATAAAAAATTCAAATCGAAGAAGTAGTTCCTGAGATTAGATTGGACACTTCAGCTTTATCTTCGTAATATATATTATGTATAAATTACGTGTCATGTTGTTTATCCGCGATAGACTCCTAAACTACTGAGCCGATTGTAAATTAGATTTGCATACCACGTGCAGTCCTTTTTGCTGGGGGAAGGAGTCGGTCATGTTGGACTCGCCCGAAGGGCCCTACCGACTGAAGCCCACCGGTGTGCCGTCGCGCACCCTCTCGGGGGCGGACTTGGTGAGGACGAGCATGGCAATCTTTCGCAAACCCGCCAGGCGCCGGCGCTTATGAGAGCTTTCTGTCCCACCCTCCTCCACGTCGACGTCGCGAAGATTGGCTAGTATTAATAAAGATATATCCTAAATAATTTCTTATTTCATTTCTAGTCGCAATCCCAATAGTTTTGTGATCGTGGTGGGAACTAACAAACTGTCATCTGGTGGAAAACGTACAAAGTCAGCTCAATCACTAATCACGAGAAATATAACGCTAGTACCCTGTATAACGATATCAGTGTGATCAAGCTCGCTGATGAGATAGAATACAATGACAAAGTGAAAGCTGTCGAAATGGACCAAGAGTATGTCAATGGCGGAGAAGAATGCACCATTTCAGGATGGGGATATACAGACGTAAGTCTAACTTCTTCTTCTCTTTCTTTCTTTTCTACTCAGAGTAGACTTGTACTGGAAGGAAGAATGTCTTCTTCCGAACCAAAGGGAGGATCCTCGACCAGGCGAACCATTGACTGGCTGGACTTTAGGACCTTAAGGAAAATGTATTATGAAAGTGTTCTTAACTGATCAAAGATAAAAAATTGTGATTATTCTTTGCATTGTCATATTTCAGAACAGATACCGAGTACACATTGACATTACCGAGAAAACATTGTCCGTGGATGACTGCACGGAAAAATTAAAAAAAGTCATAGGACCTAAATACACCAAAGATGCAATTTGTGCATACAACAAACCAAATGAAGGTATTTGTCAGGTAAGTGTTTTGGGTAGATAAAGTTTCATTAATCAATTGTTTTAATATATGTACCTATTTAAAATCTTGTTCGGAATTGTTGAAGCAACATTTAACAAGAAATCAAATTTCTGAATTCTATTGTTTAGTTTCAATCAAATATCATGTTAAATATAATTAGTAATAAATACTTATTACTTTAGAATCATGAATTTTAAATAAATTTGACATTACAATCGGTTACCACCGGTTGGAAAGTAGTTTCTATAGAGAAGATCTGGCCGGAAAGTCTGATGTTCTTTTATATAAGAAAGATCCAATAGATATTGATGTTCCAAACAAAACAACAAATCAACCAATATACATAATATATATAACCACCGTCGTCGTCGTAGTCGTCGTCGAGCAACAACATTCCATGGGCTTTCGTCTTCAATTTCGTTTATAGGATTAATTTCTGAATTAGAAGGGCTAAGATTGGTTTTTTTTAATCTTCATTTGCCGAGACATTATATAGCAATAGTAAAAGAACAAATCATTAAATGATATGAAAAGTATAAAACAGCATTTTTTACTAACACGACTGATAACAGGCTGTCGGTATATATGGGTCTTCACGATACTTCGAGGTTCGCTTGGTACGAATACCACTGATATGTATAGGTCGCGTCATGGATGTTTAGCGCTGGACGAAAATAGCTGCGCATCGATAGAATCGCGCTCGTTATTGACGTATTGGTGCGTCAATCAGAAAGACACGACTGGGACAACCAATCAATGCTCGCGCACCCGACGATCACGCGCCCCGCGCGCCGTGCCGTCCAATCGATACCTTAATTTTGACTTTTGCGCAGGTTTATGTTTATATGGAAGGTATGCTATTCAAATAAACGTTTCATTTCATTTTCATTTACTTACAGGGAGATTCTGGTGGTCCCTTAGTCAAAAACAAGAAGCAAGTCGGCGTCGTGTCCTGGAATGTCCCATGTGGAAGAGGTTATCCTGACGTTTATACTAGGGTTTCTTCATACAACGATTGGATCAAGACACACACGAAGAATTAAACTAAAAACTTAAGATGTTTTTTGTTTGTTCTATGTTGAGAACACCATTAAATATATGCAATAAAACTTTGTTTTATTTAACGATATTGTTTAACTACAACTTTAAGATAAGATTAAGTATATTTTGAACAGTTGAGAGAGATTCTAGTTGTTGGATGAACATGATGAGACGAAACAATAATTAGAAATATTGAATTTGGGGCTTCATTAAATTGGTATCACTGCTCTGCGAATATTTATTGTTAAAATTTATCGATATTTATACAATACTTCTATTTAATAAAAGTAAAACTTCAGGTCGTGGATCAAATAGCTAGCAGCTGATGATAAGAAATTTTCCACCTTTATCTGCTTTTAATTTATATTGTAATTGAAAATAAATAATAAAGGTTCTTGAGTATTTTCTCAAAAAAAATAACGAGTTACTAAACAGTCGATACCTATATAATTAATGTTGAACGTTCTGGAAAACACATAAATGGTCAAGTCTACTCATCGAAAGGAACTTCAGCAAAATGATGAAGTGGTCATCTTTGTCGCGAGCTTCTATATGCTGGGTAGGAAAGTTTTTTTTTTAATTTTTCCATATATTTTCGATTTTATACGGGGATATATAATTATCGTTTGAGTTCAAGACCATTTTTATACCATTTTTATTTATACATAGACCATAGACTTGTATAGACATTGATCTAAGAACATGTACAAAATAATGAACGTTATCTGATCCAGACATTTGTAGCTCGACACTTTGAGTAGTCATACTTACAATACTTTGATAGAGTAGTGAGAGGAGGGTTCAAAATTCGTCAACACGAACGTTTGCTAGTAAATTAGACTATGGTGATGATGAGAAGAGGCGGTCTTTCGAACACAGCTAATAATTGTATGAGACGGATTACATATTAGTTTTCTTTGCAGGGAGATTCCGGTGGCCTTTAATGAAGGATAGTAAAGAAATAGGAATCGTGTCTTACAACGTGCCGTGTGGGCAAGGCTACCCCGACGTGTATACGCGAGTATCCTCCTACATTGACTGGATTCGTAAAAAAATTGGAAATCCGAAATTGACGATTGTAGCCTCTTGCATGTGCTGATTAAATGTATCAGGAATAAATTTAATCAGTCCGTCAAAGATTAATGCAGATCAAGTATTATTTAATAAAATATTTCTTATTGTAGTTATTATTAATGTTATTAATTGATCCACCGTAGGTAAAACTTACTTTTTTGTAAGTTCATCATTGACTGTACATAAAAAACGTAGTGTATAAACATAACATATTGTAGCAATGTTTTATACAAATCCCCTTCGATAGTTTTCATTTCCGTGGCAATACCGGGATCAATAATAGAATGTTCTAGGTTGTAATGCAGAGTCTAATGTAACAGACTTCCATACATCCAGTCCAGCAATCATGCTGATTGCAGTTATAGCTGACATGTTAGATATTAATCTAACCGACTAAAATCCAACTGTGTTTTACCATCCAGCCTATAGCTTAAGGACCATTCCGCAACAGTCGTTCAAAGACAGCGATGTCATAATTGCCATGCCTGTATAATTTTGCCAATAAAAAATTACGTAGAAAAAATTGCGTCCCTAAATTAATCAGTGAGGAAACATCAGGTGCATTAAAATACAATCTTAATTAGTCTATCCTAATTAAAATATGAATCATGTAATTTATTAATATCCTTTATTGCATATTAAGGTCATCATGTGTAGATTAAGGATCATTATCAAATTTCGAAACAATGAGAAAGGGGTGATCAATTAAAGATCGCCCGGTAATCACTCGTCCTAATGACATTATACTTTACATATAAATAGTTGCAATTTACTGGTGATCATCATAAAACAACTCGCTTTCAAGGTGAACACACCTCGATATAAGAAATTCTTCCAGTAGTTAGAAAGATGGATCTACACTTGCATTTGACAGTGGCTTTCCGTGCTTTGGACTCCAGATGGGGAACTCCAGTAGACTTAGATACAAATATTGAGTTAAAAACTTGCCAACCAGTGGAAATAGACCTGCCTAAAGCTACTTTTTCTTCGGAGGAGTATTTGAAATCAGTGCGTAGTAGGAGTCATTGTAAAAAGTCGTCAAGTGAAAATAAAAATAAGGCGATGAAGAGCTGTGATTGGCCATATTATAGGCTATCACCAAACCTTGTTGTGAATCTTAAATATTATTATGACGTAAATGCTAGTAGCGAAGAAAATATAATTGAAAATACTAAATTTGAGGATAGTGATACCAGATCGAAGAAAAACTCTTGGTGCAAGAAACAGTGCAATCGATTGAGAAAATTGTTAAAAAAATACTTGAAAAAAAGTGATTTAGTTTAAACAAGCTCCGGATAATATAATTGGAGTTTAAAGATTATTCAGTGATAAAGGTTTTAGAAATCTGATGATAATTTGGAGAGCTTTCCTCCTGTATCGTAGAATAATTAATAGAAATAACTATTTTTAAAAATATTAATTTATCATTAAGTTAAGTAAAAATGATCAATATAATTGATCCTTAGTAATTAAATATCTACGTTGTTCTTACAAATATTATGTTACAATTTGTTTATACAGAATATTGTTATTTTAGGAAATTAAAACTGTTAAGCAAATATTTTGTTTCCTTTACCACCCATACAAAATTAAAGACCAGTATATGTTATTAGAGTATATTTTAAAATAATTAATAAATATGTACATCATAATAGAAATATAAATACATTAATATTATGCCGGCAAGTTCATTATTTAATAAATAACAGTATATAATACAGATAGCTTACACGTAGGGCTCGAAATATTTAATAGCAGTCGTCATATTCTTTTCGTTGATTTTGTTCGTTGTGATGGGGTTTCTAACACGCATTTTTATATCCTTAGGCTTAAGAACGCTCTTATGGTTCACGCTCGGTGGCCTCATCCCTAAATAATTCTTGCTAGGCGAAAACAAAGACTTAGAACTGAGACCAGAAGATTCTAGAAAGAAGTCGAAAGCTCCCTTATTTTTATTCATCGGTTCGGCGTTAGAAATTTTAATTCTAGGCTCGCATTTTACCGTGTTATATGAACCACTGTTGCTCCCTGACGAATTACTGGAATCAATATCAGAGTTCCTAACGGATTCAGTCTCTAAATTCTCTATATTGGAAAGGAGATCGGGTTTGTTAGACAGCTTAGCGTTTTTTGCGAGTCCCTTATTTACCGCGTTGTCATTGCACTCATGAAACCCATTTTTTTCATTTTCATTATTTTCATTGTTATATCTCGTTTGATCGGAAGCAGGGATAATCTGTTCAGTGACTACGTCGGATACGGAACCATCGCTGCCTTCAGAACTGATGCGATACTCCTCAGCGACTATTATATCGAGTTCGTCGTCAATTTTAAACTCTTCAAAATTTTGGGACAAATCGAATTTATCTATGTCTTCAAAATATTCAGCTTTATGTTGTTCAGCTTTCTGCGTCTGGATCTTCTCCGTCGCATGATTAAATTGGTTATCCAATTCGGTCAGATTAATCCGCTTTCCAGCTGTCTTGACCCCTTTATTGATTTCAGACAGAATCGAAGACACAGTATTTCCCATTTGGATAGACCCTCTAGGATCTAATTTAGGCTGCAGCGAATGGATGGAAAAATTAGTTAAGTAGCTATTTGTAGGTGGGTAAGAACGGTGGTCTTCATTAGGCTTCTCGTCCTCGTCGGGAATAATTATTTCGGTCACTTGAGGAAGCTTAGGAATGTCCTTATCACTAATTTTATTCTGTATTCTCGGTAGCGTTACCACTTTCGCCACGCTGTTTCTTACGTTCTGGTGAACTGGATACTGCTCATTGTGTATTTCAACTGTAGGCTGCGTAAGAAGCATTTCTCTTTTACCGTTATTGACTACTGGAACATTTATCTCTGAAATGGAGCAGTAGTCTGGTTCAACGCTCTTAGATGTCACAACGTTACCCACGTTTCTCTTAACATCTGCAACCCGTTGAGTAGCCGCAACGGCTTCAGAGTCTAAAGATTCTGTCAACGTTTTGACAGTGTTTTCAGCTTTCCATTTAGCTGATAAGTTCTTCGGCTTAGGCGGCAGTGCGGGAGGAGTCCGTGGCACTTTTCTTTTGTTAAATATTTTCATAGAACCAAGATTGTCTTTTGATTCCAAACTATTGTTACGGCTCTCAATGTTAGCTGCAATATTTTTGACAATCGATCCCCGGATTTTGGGGATGTTGGTTTTGTCGATGGGTTCTGTAGGCGGTAGCGGGACCGGCTTCTGCGCGGTTGATTTAGTAATGATAGGTTCGTATTCGTTGCTGTAAATACTTTGTATTTCATATTGGAAGCCCTGGGCAGTGTTGGGCACTTCATAGCTATGTTCAGAGGCTGTTTCTAAGCTGAATTTAACGATCTTATTAGCTCGTTTATCAGTTCTTGGTAGCGTATGGTTACCGGTAGGCCTAATTTTGTCATCGTAGGATATGCTATTTATAGTTGAAAACTGAACACGTTTAGTAGAAGCTTTAGGACTCGGAGTCGGAGCTTCGCTTGACTTAGAGTTATCATTGCTACTATCATCCAGGGAATTCTGTAGCAATATTTGATTGACGCATTCAAGCACAGGATTGTTTTTATATATTTCATGGGGAGGAGTATCATCCGCGTCGCTGGTACTGGCGTACCAATTTTCATTGATGTCATTAACATTTTCGTTATTATTGGACTCAATTTTCTTGTTATCAAATTGAATTTCCAACTCCTTCTTAAGCATGTTATTACAAAGCACTTCATTCTTCGCTGAAATTATTTCAGCGTTAATTATACCACTGCTCAATCCCGCTATTAAAACGTTATCACTAGTTTTAGCATCACTATGTTCCACACAGTCCATATCTTGCTCTTGGTCACTGACATTACAATACCATGGCTTTTCGTCATTTTCTTCAGTGAGAACGTTGCTTAAGAACAGTTGTCGATTTGCTTTTATCTCATCGGAAGCCTGCCTTTTTATACCATGCAACCTTTCAATTTTAGTTGAAAAGGTTTTTTCAGAACTTGACAGCGAATCATCCCGCTCTTTCTTCTCAGCTTCTCCGATGAGTTGGTCAATTTTAAGTGAAGCTTTTCTTATATCGTTCGCTATTTGATTAGCGGTTGCGTCATCTTCATTATTTACTTGATAGCTCATACCAAAACAATC
>JADANM010001663.1:8520120-8530559 GCA_026213755.1 Eurema hecabe
AATAATAAATAGATAATATAACGAGTGGAAAGTCTGAAGGAGTACTTGTGGCCTATTTAAGGGACAAGGCATTGGCTATTTAGACTTTTGGGTATATTATGTGGATATGGAATAGAAGATTAATTCACAAGCTTCATATTTTAAGAAAGTTTTCAAACCATAGCTATGAGGATGATGAAGTAAGATTTACATTGCTTACACTACAGGTGTTGATGTGGACCTTCGTGTTCCACTAGGATGTATTGCAAGCCCTAATTTGTTTTCAATATATTATATTAATGCTTGACCCTTTTAATGATATAATTAGCAGGAAATAGTTTAATTGCTATATGATTAACAGTTCATGTAGATACATAAGCAGCAATTTTTGAAGATATAAATAGTACTCTTTCACAAAGATCTCATTTTTAACAGACTTCATTAGTATTTTTTGCTTGTTTATTATTTTATTAAATGCTAACAAGACTGGACGTGTAGACTTTGTTATACTAAAGGTATAAGGTATAGATACATATGTAAGTAAAAGTACAGACAAAAATAGAAAATTAACACTAGATAGTGAATGAAAGCTATCAATATTTTGTGCAGTTACAAATTTGAAAATAATGCTTTTAATTAAGATAAAAATTACTTTTGATTCCAAATGCCTGGCTTATATACACATAAAATATAGGGTAAGTAAATAAAAAAAATTGTTTTAAATGCAACACTTTATTTTTTAAAATAAAAATCTAGAAAGAAGTTAATCCTTTGCATTTTTACGAATCCATTCAACGTAGGAGGACACTCGGGTGTACGCGTCGGGGTAGCCGCGACCGCACGGCACGTTGAATGACACGATTCCTATTTGCTTGCCGTCCTTTGCCAACGGACCACCGGAATCACCCTGTGAACAGAAGCTTTTTGTTGATAACGGGCACTGAGGTTCACCTGACAAATAACAATATAGCTTTCCATAAAACCTCGCAAAAGCCAAGCTTCGCGAACGCGTATGACTCCTATTAAAAAGGGGGAAAAGAAAATAATTTGTGACAATTTAAAAAGAGGTCTCTGATGCTCCTACCACAGTACAAAACGCCTGACATGCATACATAAATTAATAATAATTAATAATACGAGCCAGCCTACTACGGCGGTATTACGGCATGGCTCTATAGAAGAAACTTAATCATTTCCAACATAACAACTAAGCTTGATTCCGAAATTATACTAAAACTCTGCCCTGTTACAAAAACCTGGATCGGAACTCAAGCTTCAATATTTCGTGGCTAAATACCACAATGCATTGCCATGATTTGCTTAACTGATATCGTACGAGGAATAATTATAATAATTATATTTTGATAGGTATGGGATATTAGCTACTAAAGTTGCATACTTACTTGGCAAAAGCCCTCTCCAGGTCTGTTGAATCCACAAATATTGGTGTCCGTATATATGGCTGGTCTTATACCCCGCAATCTCTTCTCGCAATCGGCAGCCGAGAGTACCGTAACATTTAGTTGTTGTAAATCATTAGGCTTTTTCATATTATTCTAAAAATAATAGATAATAATTTAGAGACATTATCTATATCTATATTGCTTACACTGGCTTTGTATATTATAATTTATATAAAATATTAAGACATAACTTACATCAACGTATCCCCACCCTGTCACAATGCCCTTTACGTTCCCACCAATAGATGACTCTTCCATTTCGATCGCCTTAATTTTGTCTGTGTATTCAATTGACTTCTTCAGTTTGATAACAGCAATGTCATTTTTAAGTGTTTCCTTGTCGTATTTCTCGTGTTTAATAATCTTATCCACGTCGTACTTGACTCCTCCAGTCGACAATTTGTTCGATCCCGCTACTATAACCATATCTTTGGCACCGAAACTAAAATTTATTAAATAAGTACTTTTATATTTTAAAACAACTTTTACCAGTCATGACTTCACATCGTGTACATGTATGGCTATATTGAGCGCCTCTTAAAGAAGGACAACCCGTATTTTGAGAGGCAATAAAAAGGCAGAAAATTGAAGATATTGAAAATAAAAAATATAGTAAAACCTAAGTACTTACGAGGTGACGCAATGGGCAGCCGTCAAGATCCAGTTCTTGCCTAAAATGGAGCCTCCGCAAGTATGGAAGTCTTGTGGTTTGTATCTGAGAGATATCTGGTATGGGTATGCCCCATCAGGTGCATTTGAACCACCGACGATACGCTTGTCAGGAGCACATTCTCCACCTTCAAGTATTCAAATATTCTCTAGTCTTAATAGAACTAGGTACATCAGGTAATTTAAAAGGTTTCTTCCTAGTCTAAACTGATCCATTCTATTGGACTAGGACAAACTAGTTTAGACTAGGTTGAACTTGCTCATCCTGTCACGTATAGAAGGAACTAGTTTGGTGCAAAGCTGTATGTCCTGATCGGGTTTAGCGTATAACAGATATACTAAGTCTGAGCAAATTTTAAAACAGAGCCAAATTAACCAGCGTCATATAGAAAACTGCCACCAGAAAATAAAATTATTTATCATAAATGTAAAGAATAAGAAAATATATTTACCTTGCACATAGAAGGCCGTGAGGAGGACGAACCAATACCACTTCACCATCTTGCTGAAGTTCCTTCGAGGATAGGACTTATCGTCGATGTGGGACTTGTTCAAAATTGTGCATTTATATACCATATCGAAACTCGTTATTTTTTTAAAGGTGACACAAAAACTTATCCCTTTGCATTTGGAATTAGAATTTTAATTACAAACAGATAACTACGAAACCATTTTAAGAACTTTCATATAAAGGCTAGTTTTAAATAGTCAATTCTCAAAACAATTATTATGATATTTGCACGTATTAAAACTTATTATACGTTTATGGATATAGAAATTATTTTGGAGACGACTCATCCGTTGAACAGGACAAAAACAACATACAATAAAAAATAAAGTTAAGTAATTACTATATGTTACCTATAGTGCAATAGATTAGAGTCGTACGCCACCTATTTCACCTAGTCACCTACCATTGTAATCGTTTGGAGAAAGACGTTACATGAAGTATAAGCGATGGGTAGTCCGATATTTCCTACAGTGTAATCGATGGGCAGTTCGACGTTTACTACAGTGAAGTCTATGGGTAGTCCGATGTGTCCTATTCTATGGGTAGTCCGACGTTTACTGTAGTGTTATCGAGGGGCAGTCCGATATTTCCCACAGTGTAATCGATGGGTAGTCCGACTTTTCCTGTAGTGCAATCAATTGGAGACAGACGTTATAGGTAGTCTGACTTTTTCTACAATGTAATTGATTGGAGTCCGACTCGGACGTTACCCCGTGTTAACAGTGTAACCACAGAGGCTGCAGACATTTTCCCATGGTTTGCCGAGCGGGAAGCCTTGTGATTTATGTAATTATGTTACTACTAGCTGTTGCCCGCGACTCCGTCCGCGTGGACTTTCATATAAACTTTAACTTCCCCTTTCCCCCCCTTATAACCGTTTTTTAGTAAAAAAGTAGCCTATGTTTTATCTCAGGCTCTAGACCATCTGTGTACACATCTGTGTACATCTGTGTTGAATTTCATTACAATCGGTTCAGTAGTTTTGGCGTGAAAGCGTAACAGACAGACAGACAGAGTTACTTACGCATTTATAATATTAGTATGGATATAAATATGTCGTGAATATAAATAATAGCTGTTGTTTAATAACACATCACAGTGTTTACATAGCTTTCTTTCTTATTGCCTGTTATAACTTACAAGGGACATATAGGTACCCTTGCGACGGTCGAGGAATGGCAGTGGGTATAAGGAGTTTCTTGCATGTTTATAAAGTTGTGACGTCATCCTAATTCGATTTGTGTAAACATGTTACATGTTACTTTAATACTAATTATAAAGTTGGAGCAAGAAAATTAATTTTTTACCTGAAAGTAATTAAAAAAACGTTTATCATTTTCCAATTTATGTTAATAATGAGTTTTGGAAGTTATTTAAGACTAACTGTTGCCCGCGACTCCGTCCGCGAGGACTTTCATATAAACTTTGATCCCCGCTTCCCTCCCTTATAATCCTTTTTTCCTAGATTTTTCCATACAAATGTTTTTATCCGCGTTCCCGTGGGAATTTTGTAATATCCTGTTGCAAATAACCTTTAAGTTTACTATGGTACCTACATTCCAAATTTCAAGCGTCTAACGTAAGCGATTGAGATTTTTCCATACAAATATTTTTATCCCCGTTCTCGTGGGAATTTTACAAAATCCTGTTGTAACTAACCTTTAAGTTTCCTAAGGTATCTGCATGTCAAATTTTAAGCGTCTAACTTAAGCGGCTTAGATTTTTCATACAAAAGATTTTTCCCGCTAATTCCCGTTCCCGCAGGAATTTCGGGAATTCCTTTCTTAGCGGATACCTACGTCATAACATCTACCTGCAATGCAAATTTCAGCCCGATCCGTTCAGTGGTTTGGGCTGTGCGTTGATAGATCACTATGTCAGTCAGTCAGTCACCTTTGAATTATATAGATATAGATAATTAATGTTTAGCAGAAATGTCATTCTCGAAGGGAGCTAAAAAAAAAGATGAACTGGTATTGTTTTCATCGTTCTATGTTTAAACATAGAATCATTATTAACATTAATGTTAATAATGATTCTTCTTCGTCTTTAAAATATCTAATACTAAACTCAACGCGACTTCGTTCATGCACAAAACCTTATACCTTACTCGTTACACCTATATATACATTTTTTTTGCCGGAGAACCATTCTCGTACATTCAGGAATATTATAAAAAAATAATTATGTAAATCGGTCAAGTCGTTATCGAGTTACGCGCTTACCAACACATTCTGCGAATCATTTTTATATTTAAAATTGAACAGAGTATAAAAACTGAGTATATCGTTACGTTGTGGCCGAGTAGTTGCAGGTAACAGTACTGTGGCAACACACGTATAATGGGAATGCACCTGAGATATACCTCATACGCCTTTGTGAAACAAACCGCAAAATTTCCATAGTTGCATGGAATAGTTCTATAATTTCTCAACGGGAAATGGGTGTTAATAGTTTTTCTTATATTTAATTCGTTATTTTTAGATAAAATTATAAAATGACGACGTGTTAAGAATCGTTTCTCGATTTGTTTAAGGCATAAATTTTGCTACCTTTCAGTTTTGGGGCTAAAGATATGGTTTTGTAGCAGGAAAAAACAAACTGTTTACCGGGGGTAGGTCTCTCTCGCAGGAGACCGACTGGGTGGGGAACCCCGCAGTGCCAGACATTCAAGCGCCTGAACAGTGATGTGAAAATGTTACTGTGCTCCGGTCTAAAGGGTACTGTAGCCAGCGAAATTATTGGGCTAATGACATCTGATGACTCAAAGTGTTCTGTAGCTCAAAGCGTTGGTGTAGTGCATCCTTGCCCGGAGCAAAGTTCCGAGTAGCACTGCATTGGCTATGGGCTGGCGTTATTCTTACCATTAGGAGTGCGTCCAGCTCGTCTTCCCTCTTCATTAAAAAAAAACTGTCAACTAGTGGAGTCAAGTAGGATGTGGTCACAATTTTTTGTTTCTCGTCTCGAATAGGTTTTAAATAAAGTGTAGAATTGATAAAATTTTTATATCCAAACCCTTTGGACGACCGCTTGGCGCAGTGTTAGCACAACTGCTTTCTGCGCGAAGGGTCGTGGGTTCGATCCCCACACGGGAAAAATATATATTTGTAATTTACATTTATATTTTTCTGGGATCTAGCTGTTGCTGTGTTTTGTATGTAAGTATTTACAAATGAAAAGTATGTTTATGTAATTTATTCCGTTATCTAGTCGCCACAACACTGCTCTGCTTAACGTGGGACTAGATGGCGCTGTGTATATATGTCCTGAAATATTTATTTATTTTCTTAATAACAAAACTTAACCTAAAACAGGACACTATTATTTAATCATGTGGATTATAATGTTATTTGTGTGCCTTGTATTTTAACAAGAGCTTTCACCCAGTGTTTAGTATATTACGTTGAATATTGGTATAGTAACCGTCAATTATCTTTAGCGCTGCGCAGAAGTCAAAAATAAGGTATCGAGATAGCGATGAGGCGCGCGGGGCGCGTGATCGTCATGTGCGCGAGCGTTGATTGGTTGTCCCAGTCGTGTTGTCTTTCTCGCACCAACGAGCGCGATTCTACCGATGCGCAGCTATTCTCGTCAATCGCTAAACATTCGTGACGGTTACTGTACTTTGTTACACAGTACACAACAAATACTGTGACTAGTGCCATTGTCAGGTTTTCTTAAAATAAATAAATATTACAGGACACTAACGCACAACGCCATTTAATCCCACGCTAAGCAGAGCTTGTGTTATGGCAACTAGATAACGGATAAATTACATATACATACTTTTCTTTTATAATTAATAATACTCGTAATTGTTTTATGATATTTTTTTGAAACTTAAAAACTTTTATTCGCCTTCACTTAGTTAATAGCAATATATTCATGTTATCAATATTGCCTTCAATAACAGTTTTTAATATATATTTGTCATAAAACAACCATCACTGACCAAAAAATTCGAATTGGAATTATATCCTGTTAGGGAACCAAAATTTTACAATGAATTTTTTATTAAATTACAGCTAGTAGCTGTTGCCCGCGACTTCATCCATGTGGACTTTCATATAAACTTTGACCTTTGATATTTTAAATTAAAGAATCTTTTACAATAAAGGTTTCTTATCTACAACAAATAGGTACCTAGGCACAACATTAGGAAAATAAATATAAGCTATATTTTAAAAAGCTTATAAAAATTCATAAAATTTTACATTTAAATAATGCTATATTATTACCTAGGTATAAATAACAATAACAAAATGTGCTTTCAGTACATATTTTTTATAAACTTATTGTAGTTCATTACGAAAATATTAATCCCGTTAAGGACCCGTGCGAGTTTCTTACGCCGGTTCTTTTCGCCGGGTTCGTTCCCGAACCGGTGGTACACCATGTAGACTTTCTGAAAATATTTCTTTAAAACTAACTCAGAATTTTTTTTTAATTATGTTAAAAACTATTGGAACATAATTTAAGTATTCAGTTTGTTACTAAACAGAATATTAGCATTTAAAGTACTTAATTTTAGTGTTTTTTGTGTTTGTCTGATAAGCTTCGCACATAGATAAAGTTATTATATAGAAACAGTCTTGTACTAATTAAAAAATTCAATTATTTTAGTACCTAGTGTTGACTGCAAAAATATATGCAAGTATAATGCAGTCGAATTTTCAAAAGACCTCGATAATAATAATATTAATAATAGATATTAAATTAATAGAATCGATTTTCACTAAAAACTTCAAATGATACAAAAAATAATTATACTTACAGTAATAAAAAATAATAATAGATTTTAATTAACAAAATCAAAGTCAAAGTTATCTTTATATTACAAGGCTGAAATAATATAGGAACACTTTTGAACCATCATAGTTATTCAAAATAGTATTGTACCACCAGCAAGAGAAGTAGTTTTTTTTTATCAAAACAGATTTACTTATGTATCAACAGTTGTAATCAAACGTATTTATGAAAAGTATAGTAACCGTCAATTTCCTTTAGCGGTGAACGAAACCTGCGCAGACGTCAAAAATAAGGTATCGAGGTAGCGGTGAGGCGCGCGGGGTGATCGTCATGTGCGCGAGCGTTGATTGGTTGTCCCAGTCGTATTGTCTTTCTCGCACCAACGAGCGCGATTCTACCGATGCGCAGCTATTCTCGTCAATCGCTAAACATTTTTTACGATTACAATAGCTTTCTATTAGCAAAAATTATCCAAATCGGTAAAGGAAATATAGAATATTTGTAATGTCGTTTCACACATCAAGAAGTGAACATTTTAATTCGTATTAGCGAATTTAGTTAATTTATTTTCTATATTCCATTTCGTTGATAAAAAAACTTTCTACGATTGTAATTGTTAATTTATAGGCGCATAATTAAAGTAATACTTATACGCAGATTAGTATAAAAGCCCCTTGAGAACAAAGACAGCGTGTCATATTTAATTGTTTATTTGAGGGAGAGACATATTACCTACAATGGTGATTCAAGTTTATATTTTAGTACTTTTGGCTGCTACGTGTACTCGAGGTAAATTTTTTTCTTCTTTTTAATTATTCACGACGTCTTCAGAAGACTAAAACAAGATACGTAGATTACTCAAAAACTTGGGTTTAATGTCGAAACTCGCAAAGCAAAGTATTTCGTTATTTTGGTGCGAAGTTTTCAAGTTATGTCTGTATACCTCCAGAACTAATAAAGATATCTAAAGTGCTATAATTTTCAATTTTAGATTTTTAAGTCAGCTAATCAGTCCTCTTCTTGGTAAAGAATCCTCCTCAAGGGGCCCCAAATGCTATTTTTCTTAAAATGGGGCGTTCCCTCTCAATAAACGATGAAAACTATATATAATTTCATATCTATAACCCATATACCTACGTCAATAACTTTAAAGTGTATGAGAACTGTTTTTTTCATACGTTATAGAGGTCTTGTAAAATTCACATTTATTACCGCACCTTTGTGCTTCTAATTTCATGCGTAATTCTGATTGGCTTTGGAGTTCTATTTTGTACGCGGTACTAGGTATTTAATTTGTTTTAAGGTTTTTAATTGAAACCACAATTATTGTACATATTGTTCAAGGCGAAAATGTAAAAGATTCCGAAAAGAGAATAGTGGGGGGACAAGATGCACCGGAAGGAGCATTCCCGTGGCAAGTGTCACTGAGGAACACCAGAGGACAGGAGTACCACTTCTGTGGAGGGTCCATACTTGACAAGAAATGGATATTGACAGCGGCTCACTGCACCGTAAAGTAAGTAAGCAGAAATTGGTTAATACCATAGAATTCTGATTAACATTACTTCGTTATTTCGACTTCTATGGTCAAACCCAAAACTAACTGCACAGACAAGACTTTTATATAAGATTAAAACGAAACGTATGATGCATATTATATTTGGTAAATTTTATAAAGTAAGGTTAAATTCGGTACGTTATTAGGTATGATTCAAGTGATCCTTATTCAATAACATTATTAGTTATGCGCTACAGAAAATACAAACATACATAGACTTGTAAAAACATTAGTATTCCATTTAGCGTGATATAAGAAAGAAATAGAAATGTTTATATAAGTTCAACGTGGATAAAATAACAATTTAGATTCTAGGTACCTAGTATTAATGAAAAATTTGTATTTTATATTGTTCGTAGTCGCGACCCAAAATCGTTTGTCGTCGTAGTGGGTACCAATAAGTTGTCATCTGGTGGAAAACGCTACAAAGTTGAATCGATCACTAATCACGAGAAATATAACGCTAGTACCCTGTATAACGATATCAGTGTCATCAAGCTCGCTGAAGAGATAGAATACAATGACAAAGTGAAGGCTATTGAAATGGATCAAGATTATGTTGATGGCGGAGTGGAATGCACAGTTTCTGGATGGGGTTATACTAACGTAAGTCTAAAACGTCGTATAAAACATGTAGTTATGTCTCTTGAAGAGTTACCTCATGATATTTGAAGTTTTAATATAGAGTGCTGTTTTGTAATAGTTTTATCGTTCATGGCTTTATGGTATGAAGAAGTAAAAGAAACAATCGGAATTTGACCTTGTAATGAGTCGATGGTTTTCGAACAGACTCAAATTTAATTTATATTACTTCTGCGCGTCTTCATTTCTTTTTTTCATCCAAAACCTAAGTTATACTTTGAATAATAATACATTATTTTTCAGAATTACCGCCGTGTACCGGACAAGTTGCAAATGCTCAAAGTTCACATTTTATCTGTGGATGACTGCACAGAAAAATTAGAAATCGTCCGAGGGCCTAAGTACACCAAAGATGCAATTTGCGCATACAACAAGCCCCAACAAGGAATTTGTCAGGTAAAACTTTTGGATATTTAGCTATCTTCTTCTTTCTTATTTTTACACGACTGTTGGATATATTAACCAAGGCCAAATTTTCTACTAATATTATAAATGTGAATGTTTGTGAGAATGTATGTTAGTTATTCTTTCGCAAAAACCGATGGACCGATTTAGTTGAAATATGGTATGTAGAATGGTGATACCCTGGTTGAACACCTAAGACACGTTTCATCATGATATTCCTCGCGAACGGAAACTCGTTAGCTGCTAGCTGTGCCCCGCGTTACTCGTGCAAGTAACGTGGGGCGCAGCTAGTATAGTATTCTTCTTCGGCGTGTAACTCTTGACAGAGTGGTCGTGGTCATCCTGATACTGGAGCATTCATTAACGGGACCACCCACTGCACTGTTTATCTGGTCCGTCCATCGCATAGGTGATCTTATAGTATAGTATAGTATAGTATAGTATAGTATAGTATAGTATAGTA
>JADANM010001663.1:8530659-8546292 GCA_026213755.1 Eurema hecabe
AATAATAAATAGATAATATAACGAGTGGAAAGTCTGAAGGAGTACTTCTGGCATTTTCAGTGGCCTATTTAAGGGACAAGGCATTGGCTATTTAGACTATTCCACTTTTGGGTATATTATGTGGATATGGAATAGAAGATTAATTCACAAGCTTCATATTTTAAGAAAGTTTTCAAACCATAGCTATGAGGATGATGAAGTAAGATTTACATTGCTTACACTACAGGTGTTGATGTGGACCTTCGTGTTCCACTAGGATGTATTGCAAGGCCTAATTTGTTTTCAATATATTATATTAATGCTTGACCCTTTTATTGATATAATTAGCAGGAAATAGTTTAATTGCTATATGATTAACAGTTCATGTAGATACATAAGCAGCAATTTTTGAAGATATAAATAGTACTCTTTCACAAAGATCTCATTTTTAACAGACTTCATTAGTATTTTTTGCTTGTTTATTATTTTATTAAATGCTAACAAGACTGGACGTGTAGACTTTGTTATACTAAAGGTATAAGGTATAGAAAGATATGTAAGTAAAAGTACAGACAAAAATAGAAAATTAACACTAGATAGTGAATGAAAGCTATCAATATTTTGTGCAGTTACAAATTTGAAAATAATGCTTTTAATTAAGATAAAAATTACTTTTGATTCCAAATGCCTGGCTTATATACACATAAAATATAGGGTAAGTAAATAAAAAAAATTGTTTTAAATGCAACACTTTATTTTTTAAAATAAAAATCTAGAAAGAAGTTAATCCTTTGCATTTTTACGAATCCATTCAACGTAGGAGGACACTCGGGTGTACGCGTCGGGGTAGCCGCGACCGCACGGCACGTTGAATGACACGATTCCTATTTGCTTGCCGTCCTTTGCCAACGGACCACCGGAATCACCCTGTGAACAGAAGCTTTTTGTTGATAACGGGCACTGAGGTTCACCTGACAAATAACAATATAGCTTTCCATAAAACCTCGCAAAAGCCAAGCTTCGCGAACGCGTATGACTCCTATTAAAAAGGGGGAAAAGAAAATAATTTGTGACAATTTAAAAAGAGGTCTCTGATGCTCCTACCACAGTACAAAACGCCTGACATGCATACATAAATTAATAATAATTAATAATACGAGCCAGCCTACTACGGCGGTATTACGGCATGGCTCTATAGAAGAAACTTAATCATTTCCAACATAACAACTAAGCTTGATTCCGAAATTATACTAAAACTCTGCCCTGTTACAAAAACCTGGATCGGAACTCAAGCTTCAATATTTCGTGGCTAAATACCACAATGCATTGCCATGATTTGCTTAACTGATATCGTACGAGGAATAATTATAATAATTATATTTTGATAGGTATGGGATATTAGCTACTAAAGTTGCATACTTACTTGGCAAAAGCCCTCTCCAGGTCTGTTTAATCCACAAATATTGGTGTCCGTATATATGGCTGGTCTTATACCCCGCAATCTCTTCTCGCAATCGGCAGCCGAGAGTACCGTAACATTTAGTTGTTGTAAATCATTAGGCTTTTTCATATTATTCTAAAAATAATAGATAATAATTTAGAGACATTATCTATATCTATATTGCTTACACTGGCTTTGTATATTATAATTTATATAAAATATTAAGACATAACTTACATCAACGTATCCCCACCCTGTCACAATGCCCTTTACGTTCCCACCAATAGATGACTCTTCCATTTCGATCGCCTTAATTTTGTCTGTGTATTCAATTGACTTCTTCAGTTTGATAACAGCAATGTCATTTTTAAGTGTTTCCTTGTCGTATTTCTCGTGTTTAATAATCTTATCCACGTCGTACTTGACTCCTCCAGTCGACAATTTGTTCGATCCCGCTACTATAACCATATCTTTGGCACCGAAACTAAAATTTATTAAATAAGTACTTTTATATTTTAAAACAACTTTTACCAGTCATGACTTCACATCGTGTACATGTATGGCTATATTGAGCGCCTCTTAAAGAAGGACAACCCGTATTTTGAGAGGCAATAAAAAGGCAGAAAATTGAAGATATTGAAAATAAAAAATATAGTAAAACCTAAGTACTTACGAGGTGACGCAATGGGCAGCCGTCAAGATCCAGTTCTTGCCTAAAATGGAGCCTCCGCAAGTATGGAAGTCTCGTGGTTTGTATCTGAGAGATATCTGGTATGGGTATGCCCCATCAGGTGCATTTGAACCACCGACGATACGCTTGTCAGGAGCACATTCTCCACCTTCAAGAATGTATGACCAATGTAATAATATTCTCTAGTCTTAATAGAACTAGGTACATCAGGTAATTTAAAAGGTTTCTTCCTAGTCTAAACTGATCCATTCTATTGGACTAGGACAAACTAGTTTAGACTAGGTTGAACTTGCTCATCCTGTCACGTATAGAAGGAACTAGTTTGGTGCAAAGCTGTATGTCCTGATCGGGTTTAGCGTATAACAGATATACTAAGTCTGAGCAAATTTTAAAACAGAGCCAAATTAACCAGCGTCATATAGAACTGCCACCAAAAAATAAAATTATTTATCATAAATGTAAAGAATAAGAAAATATATTTACCTTGCACATAGAAGGCCGTGAGGAGGACGAACCAATACCACTTCACCATCTTGCTGAAGCTTCCTTCGAGGATAGGACTTATCGTCGATGTGGGACTTGTTCAAAATTGTGCATTTATATACCATATCGAAACTCGTTATTTTTTTAAAGGTGACACAAAAACTTATCCCTTTGCATTTGGAATTAGAATTTTAATTACAAACAGATAACTACGAAACCATTTTAAGAACTTTCATATAAAGGCTAGTTTTAAATAGTCAATTCTCAAAACAATTTTTATAATATTCGCACTTATATAAATTTATTATATGTTTATGGATATAGAAATTATTTTGGAGACGACTCATCCGTTGAACAGGACAAAAACACAATGCAATAAAAAATAAAGTTAAGTAATTACAGGTACTGCTAAAGTGTACGTAACGACAGTATTAGTGAGACTGGTGAGTGGTGACTTACTGAAAGTTTGTGCAGTACAGTCATAGCCTGGATATTTTGGTTGTTTCGAAGGTCATGAATACATTCGAATCAGTGAAAAACGTTGAAAAATAGGGGAAAATTTGTCCGTATTTCAATAAAAAAGCATACGTGGGGCTTCAAGTTAGCCAGAAATATGTGTTAACGTTATAAAAACTATATAATAAATATTAAACAAATGTTTTTTATTGAAGACAATTTCCAGTATAGGTTTTCCTATTGTCGGGGAAGACACGGGAGCGGGCAGTAGAGGGTGTGACGCGTGCAAGTGAAGCACGTCTGTGCAAGAGTTCGAAATAGTGGATAAATACGTGGAGTTGTTGGTATAATCGATTGGAGTCAGATGTTACCTATAGTGCAATAGATTAGAGTCGTACGTCACCTATTTCACCTAGTCACCTACCATTGTAATCGTTTGGAGAAAGACGTTACATGAAGTATAAGCGATGGGTAGTCCGATATTTCCTACAGTGTAATCGATGGGCAGTTCGACGTTTACTACAGTGAAGTCTATGGGTAGTCCGATGTGTCCTATTCTATGGGTAGTCCGACGTTTACTGTAGTGTTATCGAGGGGCAGTCCGATATTTCCCACAGTGTAATCGATGGGTAGTCCGACTTTTCCTGTAGTGCAATCAATTGGAGACAGACGTTATAGGTAGTCTGACTTTTTCTACAATGTAATTGATTGGAGTCCGACGCGGACGTTACCCCGTGTTAACAGTGTAACCACAGAGGCTGCAGACATTTTCCCATGGTTTGCCGAGCGTGAAGCCTTGTGATTTATGTAATTATGTTACTATATAAATATATCGTGAATATAATGCTGTTGTTTAATAACCCGTTATAGTGTTTACATAGCTTTCACGCTATAAGAAATATTGCTTGTTACAACTTACAAGGGACATATAGGTACCCTTGCGACGGTCGAGGAATGGCAGTGGGTATAAGGAGTTTCTTCCATGTTTATAAAGTTGTGACGTCATCCTAATTCGATTTGCGTAAACATGTTACATGTTACTTTAATATTAATTATAAAGTTGGATCAAGAAAATTAATTTTTTACCTGAAAGTAATTAAAAAAACGTTTATCAGTTTCCAATTTATGTTAATAATGAGTTTTGGAAGTTATTTAAGACTAGCTGTTGCCCGCGACTCCGTCCGCGTGGACTTTCATATAAACTTTGATCCCCGCTTCCCTCCCTTATAATCCTTTTTTCCTAGATTTTTCCATACAAATGTTTTTATCCCCGTTCCCGTGGGAATTTTGTAATATCCTGTTGCAAATAACCTTTAAGTTTACTAAGGTACCTACATTCCAAATTTCAAGCGTCTAACGTAAGCGATTGAGATTTTTCCATACAAATGTTTTTTCCCACTAACTCCCGTTCCCGTGGGAATTTTACAAAATCCTGTTGCAACTAACCTTTAAGTTTCCTAAGGTATCTGCATGTCAAATTTTAAGCGTCTAACTTAAGCGGCTTAGATTTTTCATACAAAAGATTTTTCCCGCTAATTCCCGTTCCCGCAGGAATTTCGGGAATTCCTTTCTTAGCGGATACCTACGTCATAACATCTACCTGCACTGCAAATTTCAGCCCGATCCGTCCAGTGGTTTGGGCTGTGCGTTGATAGATCACTATGTCAGTCAGTCAGTCACCTTTGAATTATATAGATATATATAATTAATGTTTAGCAGAAATGACATTCTCGAAGGGAGCTTAAAAAAAATATGAACTGGTATTGTTTCATCGTTCTTGCGATCTTCTATGTTTAATGTTAATAATGATTCTTCTTCGTCTTTAAAATATCTAATACTAAACTCAACGCGACTTCGTTCATGCACAAAACCTTATACCTTACTCGTTACACCTATATATACATTTTTTTGCCGAAGAACCATTCTCGTACATTCAGGAATATTCTAAAAAAATAATTATGTAAATCGGTCCAGTTGTAATCGAGTTACGCGCTTACCAACACATTCTGCGAATCATTTTTATATTTAAAATTGAACAGAGTATAAAAACTGAGTATATCGTTACGTTGTGGCCGAGTTTTTGCAGGTACAGTGTAACAGTACAGTGGCAACACACGTATAATGGGAATGCACCTGAGATATACCTCATACGCCTTTGTGAAACAAACCGCAAAATTTCCATAGTTGCATGGAATAGTTCTATAATTTCTCAACGGGAAATGGGTGTTAATAGTTTTTCTTATATTTAATTCGTTATGTCTAAGTATTTAGCAACACATACTTTGCAATATTTGATAAAATGACGACGTGTTAAGAATCGTTCCTCGATTTGTTTAAGGCATAAATTTGCTACCTTTCAGTTTTGGGGCTAAAGATATGGTTTTGTAGCAGGAAAAAACAAACTGTTTACCGGGGGTAGGTCTCTCTCGCAGGAGACCGACTGGGTGGACATTCAAGCGCCTGAACAGTGATGTGAAAATGTCACTGTGCTCCGGTCTGAAGGGTACTGTAGCCAGCGAAATTACTGGGCTAATGACATCTGATGACTCAAAGTGGGGAGCGTTGGTGTAGTGCTCCCTTGCCCGGAGCAAAGTTTCGGGTAGCATTGCATTGGCTATGGGCTGGCGTTATTCTTACCATTAGGAGTGCGTCCAGCTCGTCTTCCCTGAAAAAAAAAACTGTCAACTAGTGGAGTCAAGTAGGATGTGGTCACAATTTTTTGTGTCTCGTCTCGAATAGGTTTTAAATAGAGTGTAGAATTGAAAAAAATTTATATCCAAACCCTTTTGACGACCGCTTGGCGCAGTGTTAGCACAACTGCTTTCTGCGCGAATGGTCGTGGGTTCGATCCCCACATCGGAAAATATATTTGTAATTTACAATTATATTTTTCTGGGATCTGGCTGTTGCTGTGTTTTGTATGTAATTATTTACAAAAGAAAAGTACGTATATGTAATTTATTCCGTTTTCTAGTCGCCACAACACTGCTCTGCTTAACATGGGACTAGATGGCGCTGTGTATATATGTCCTGAAATATTTATTTATTTTCTTAACCTAAAACAGGACACTATTATTTAATCATGTGGATTATAATGTTATTTGTGTGCCTTGTATTTTAACAAGAGCTATCACCCAGTGTTTAGTATATACGTTGAATATTGGTATAGTAACCGTCAATTATCTTTAGCGGTGAACGAAACCTGCGCAGAAGTCAAAAATAAGGTATCGAGGTAGCGGTGCGGCGCGCGGGGCGCGTGATCTTCATGTGCGCGAGCGTTGATTGGTTGTCCCAGTCGTGTTGTCTTTCTCGCACCAACGAGCGCGATTCTACCGATGCGCAGCTATTCTCGTCAATCGCTAAACATTCGTGACGGTTACTATACTTTGTTACACAGTACACAACAAATACTGTGACTAGTGCCAATGTCAGGTTTTCTTAAAATAAATAAATATTACTTACACACTTACGCACAACGCCATTTAATCCCACGATAAGCAGAGCTTGTGTTATGACAACTAGATAACGGGTAAATTACATATACATACCTTTCTTTTGTAAATACATACATACAATACATAACAACACCCAGACTTATTTTACTTAAATAAGGGTGGCGCCTTCGCTAAGTTAATAGCAATATAGTCATGTTATTAGCATTGCCTTCAATTCGATATATATTTGTCATAAAACAACATCACTGACCAAAAAAGTTCGAATTAATTTCTGGTGAGGAACCAACAATAATTTTTTTTTAATTTTATTTTTAATTGTCTGTTATTTTTAATATTCAGCACTCACACATTCTGATAAAACTCGGAATACATCGTTTTAAGCTTAGGGATGAACATAGAACAACTTTTGTTGCGATAAAATCCATATTAATATTATAAATGTGCAAGTGTGTTTGTTTGTCCTTTCGTCACGCCGTAGCTAAGCAATCAATAGACCTGATTTTTGGCATACAGTTAGTTGAAAAGGTGGAGAGTAACAAAGGCTACTTTTTAACTGGAAAAGAGGGTTATAAAGGGGGAAGGGGGGTCAAAGTTTATGTGAAAGTCCACGCGGACGGAGTCGCGGGCTACGTGTGGGCTAAGTGTGAAAAGAGAATAGAAATTTGTATGGTAATTCGCCATTCTGACCTTGACTTCCGTATATATTAAATATCATATATTTAATATTTAATATCACATATCATACCATAAAGTTAAAGAATACTTTAAAATAAAGGTTTCTGTTGTACAACGTATACACGCACAACATTCGGAAATTAAATAACCTTATAAAATGTTACATGTTAATAATGCTATATACATTAGTATTACACATATATACATAAGCACATACTGTTATTGTTATTTATATTTATACCTTGATATAAATAACAATAACAAAATGTGCTTTCAGTACATATTTTTTATAAACTTATAGTAGTTCATAAAGAAAATATTAATCCCGTTAAGGACCCGTGCGAGTTTCTTACGCCGGTTCTTCTCGCAGGGTTAGTTCTTAAACCGGTGGTAGGCACCATGTAGACTTTCTGAAAATATTTCTTTAAAACTAACTCAGAAAATTTTTTTAATTATGTTAAAAACTATTGAAACATAATTTATGTATTCAGTTTTTTACTAAACAGAATATTAGCATTTAAAGTACTTAATTTTAGTGTTTTTTGTGTTTGTCTGATAAGCTTCGCACATAGATAAAGTTATTATATAGAAACAGTCTTGTACTAATTAAAAAATTCAATTATTTTAGTACCTAGTGTTGACTGCAAAAATATATGCAAGTATAATGCAGTCGAATTTTCAAAAGACCTCGATAATAATAATATTAATAATAGATATTAAATTAATAGAATCGATTTTCACTAAAAACTTCAAATGATACAAAAAATAATTATACTTACAGTAATAAAAAATAATAATAGATTTTAATTAACAAAATCAAAGTCAAAGTTATCTTTATATTACAAGGCTAAAATAATATAGGAACACTTTTGAACCATCATAGTTATTCAAAATAGTATTGTACCACCAGCAAGAGAAGTAGTTTTTTTTTTTATCAAAACAGATTTACTTATGTATCAACAGTTGTAATCAAACGTATTTATGAAAAGTATAGTAACCGTCAATTTCCTTTAGCGGTGAACGAAACCTGCGCAGAAGTCAAAAATAAGGTATCGAGGTAGCGGTGCGGCGCGCGGGGCGCGTGATCGTCATGTGCGCGAGCGTTGATTGGTTGTCCCAGTCGTGTTGTCTTTCTCGCACCAACGAGCGCGATTCTACCGATGCGCAGCTATTCTCGTCAATCGCTTAACATTTTTGACGATTACAATAGCTTTCTATTAGCAAATATTATCCAAATCGGTAAAGGAAATATAGAATATTTGTAATGTCGTTTCACACATCAAGAAGTGAACATTTTAATTCGTATTAGCGAATTTAGTTAATTTATTTTCATTATTCCATTTCGTTGATAAAAAAACTTTCTACGATTGTAATTGTTAATTTATAGGCGCATAATTAAAGTAATACTTATACGCAGATTAGTATAAAAGCCCCTTGAGAACAACGACAGCGTGTCATATTTAATTGTTTATTTGAGGGAGAGACATATTACCTACAATGGTGATTCAAGTTTATATTTTAGTACTTTTGGCTGCTACGTGTACTCGAGGTAAATTTTTTTCTTTTTTTTAATTATGCACGACGTCTTCAGAATGTAGATTTTCAAGTTATGTCTGTATACCTCCAGAACTAATAAAGATATCTAAAGTGCTATAATTTTCAATTTTAGATTTTTAAGTCAGCTAATCAGTCCTCTTCTTGGTAAAGAATCCTCCTCAAGGGGCCCCAAATGCTATTTTTCTTAAAATGGGGCGTTCCCTCTCAATAAACGATGAAAACTATATATAATTTCATATCTATAACCCATATACCTACGTCAATAACTTTAAAGTGTATGAGAACTGTTTTTTTCATACGTTATAGAGGTCTTGTAAAATTCACATTTATTACCGCACCTTTGTGCTTCTAATTTCATGCGTAATTCTGATTGGCTTTGGAGTTCTATTTTATACGCGATACTAGGTATTTAATTTGTTTTAAGGTTTTTAATTGAAATCACAATTATTATACATATTGTTCAAGGCGAAAACGTAAAAGATTCCGAAAAGAGAATAGTGGGGGGACAAGATGCACCGGAAGGAGCATTCCCGTGGCAAGTGTCACTGAGGAACACCAGAGGACAGGAGTACCACTTCTGTGGAGGGTCCATACTTGACAAGAAATGGATATTGACAGCGGCTCACTGCACCGTAAAGTAAGTAAGCAGAAATTGGTTCATACCATAGAATTCTGATTAACATTACTTCGTTATTTCGACTTCTATGGTCAAACCCAAAACTAACTGCACAGACAAGACTTTGTATATAAGATTAAAACGAAACGTATGATGCATATTATATTTGGAAAATTTTATAAAGAAAGGTTAAATTCGGTACGTTATTAGGTATGATTCAAGTGATCCTTATTCAATAACATTATTAGTTACGCGCTACAGAAAATACAAACATACATAGACTTGTAAAAACAATAGTATTCCATTTAGCGTGATATAAGAAAGAAATAGAAATGTTTATATAAGTTCAACGTGGATAAAATAACAATTTAGATTCTAGGTACCTAGTATTAATGAAAAATTTGTATTTTATATTGTTCGTAGTCGCGACCCAAAATCGTTTGTCGTCGTAGTGGGTACCAATAAGTTGTCATCTGGTGGAAAACGCTACAAAGTTGAATCGATCACTAATCACGAGAAATATAACGCTAGTACCCTGTATAACGATATCAGTGTGATCAAGCTCGCTGAAGAGATAGAATACAATGACAAAGTGAAGGCTATTGAAATGGATCAAGATTATGTTGATGGCGGAGTGGAATGCACAGTTTCTGGATGGGGTTATACTAACGTAAGTCTAAAACGTCGTATAAAACATGTAGGTATGTCTCTTGAAGAGTTACCTCATCAATCACAGCATGGTAAAATTTGATATTTGAAGTTTTAATATAGAGTGCTGTTTTGTAATAGTTTTATCGTTCATGGCTTTATGGTATGAAGAAGTAAAAGAAAAAAATCGGAATTTGACCTTGTAATGAGTCGATGGTTTTCGAACAGACTCAAATTTAATTTATATTACTTCTGCGCGTTTTCATTTCTTTTTTTCATCCAAAACCTAAGTTATACGTTGAATAATAATACATTATTTTACAGAATTACCGCCGTGTACCAGACAAGTTGCAAATGCTTAAAGTTCACATTTTATCTGTGGATGACTGCACAGAAAAATTAGAAATCGTCCGAGGGCCTAAGTACACCAAAGATGCAATTTGCGCATACAACAAGCCCCGAGAAGGCATTTGTCAGGTAAAACTTTTGGATATTTAGCTATCTTCTTCTTTCTTATTTTTACACGACTGTTGGATATATTAACCAAGGCCAAATTTTCTACTAATATTATAAATGTGAATATTTGTGAGAATGTATGTTAGTTATTCTTTGGCAAAAACGGATGGACCGATTTAGTTGAAATATGGTATGTAGAATGGTGATACCCTGGTTGAACACCTAAGACACGTTTCATCATGGTATTCCTCGCGAACGGAAACTCGTTAGCTGCTAGCTATTATATCAGTATAGTATTCTTCTTCGGCGTTTCACTCTTGACAGAGTGGTCGTGGTCATCCTGATATCTGTCTCGTGGCATCCTTAACAATTCGCTGCCATTCTTCTCTTACTGCTGTCTTTTTGGAGGATTTTCATTAATGGGACCACCTACTCCTCTTTTTATCTGGTCCGTCCATTGCATAGGTGATCTTATAGTATAGTATCGTTTGATTTCCCTCAAAATTAATTAGTACTGTGATGTGTTACAGGGAGATTCCGGTGGTCCTTTAGTCAGGAACAGCAAGCAAGTGGGCGTGGTATCGTGGAACGTGCCGTGTGGTCAAGGCTATCCTGATGTTTACACCAGAGTTTCTTCTTACCTTGACTGGATCAAAGACCATACCAAGAATTAAAAAAAAACACGAAGTAATTGTTTTCACGTTTTCATCTCCATATAGTATAAAACAAAGTCGCTTTCTCTTTCCCTATATCCCTATGTATGCTTAAATCTTTAAAACTACGAAACCAATTCTCATGCGTTTAATAGGAAGGTTTAAATGTATAGTAAGTACATGCATAATATATGCGAGCGAAGCCGGGGAATATATTATGAACAAGCGACCCGTCGCTAGTTCATAATGTATTTATTTTGTCCGAATATTGAAACCTAGTTCATTTTGCCATATTTATAGATAGGAACAGTTTTTGGGACATTTAAGGGAACTGAAAAAATAAATTGATGCAATCCAACATCGTTTTTTTTATTTATAAAACCTAAAATCGAATAAACTATTAAAAAACAAAGATTAATTTTTAACGAAATTTAACTGCGACATAATTTTTAAATTACAAGTGAAAATAATTCATTCTAATAGTCACTAAAATCATGTCGACAGAAAATTATGGCTTAAAGCCGAATAAAGTTTTCTGTTGGCACTATCTCTTTGAAAAAACTGCTGCGGTTCACTCAATGGATACTGCCTATCTTAGTTACCTTACTTAGCCGCAAGTCTATCTGTATATCACGACCCTTTATACCCAGCATTTAAATTGAACAGGCTCCAAAAGTATTGAACTGATTGTAATAAAATTCAGAACTTGGTATGCATGCTGTAGCATTATCTTTTCATAGTGACAAAGGCTTGAATTAGTGGAGAAAATAAGTGGAAATACATAATACAGACTTGTACATTATATCTATATGTACGTAAAAAAAAAGTAATAAAAAAACCCGACACATTACTTTTTTAATCTTTTACGTGCATATTTATTTTTATGTGACGCGCTTTTTTTATTTAATTACCCAATTCTAAATTAACTTTCATAGTGGGTTCTTTAAGTGGGTAATTGTTTTCAATTACTTTGAACATCAGTCAGTGCAAACAATTATTTACCTTTACTTCAAGAACATGCTTATCACTAAAAAGACCTTTTAACCAATATATTCATTATTCATTTAGTATTCAAGTTTTCACCTCTGTGCTGTTTACTGCTGTGATTTACTTTTCTTACTAACTTTGTCTTAGTGTAGGTGTTTATTGTATTTTGTAATGTCTACACAAAGGCTGTAAAAGAACAAGTTTTGCTAACTCTGATCGTATCCCACAATATTCCCATCTACAATAATATTAAATTAGAAATTTTTAAAAACCCCCGACAGACTGACAGACACGACAAACTTATAATGGCTGTTGTTTTGTACAATTCATAACCTTTCATTTGATACCCCACTTGAGCATATTTGCAGACATTCGGTTTTTCTTCCCCAATTTAACCCGCCATAACTTTTAAACGGCTGAATCGATTTTCATCAAATAGGTATGTCTAAGAACACTCGCCTGTAATACAAATAAAAACTTAATTGAAATCGGTTCATTCGTTCGGGAGCTATGATGCCACAGACAAACACAGACAGACAGACAGACACGTCAAACTTTATAACACCCCTCTTTTTGCGTCGGGGGTTAAAAAAAGCTAAATAATTGACTGCTTGAAAATAACATTGAAAGTAATTAAAATTTTTCATAGTTATACTGATTCTAATTTATATTCAAATTGAAATGATAACATATAAGTTTCTGTTTATTAATATAAAAAATTAACGAGTTCCGATATGGTATATAAATGCACAATGTTCAGCTAGAACCACACATCGACGACAAGTCTTATTCTCAAAAGTAGCTTCTGAAAAATGGTGAATTGGTATTGGTTCATCCTTCTCGCGGCCTTCTTCGTACAGGGTAAGAATTCTTTCTTGTGGAAACAGAGTTTATTAAAATATGTTTACACTAGCCGTTCCCGCGGTTTTACCCACGTAGTTCCGGTTCCCGGAGCAATGCCGGGATGTAAGCTATCCTATCTTTAAAGTTGGATCAAACTGCACACGATGTGTAAATTTAATTTAAAATCGATGTAGTAGGTTAGGTTTCAATCGCGGACGAACAACGTGACACCCAATTTATATATTTTAAAATATGATGTAGAATTTTTAAATTTACCAACAGTATAAAAACCAAGTTATTTCTTGTCTTTAAAAGGAGCAAGGAATAGAATGTTATCATAAAGGCTGGTAATAGTTTTAAAATTATAAATGTAGTAGCAGTATATAAACTGAGTTTGTCTTTATACTCAAAATTTGCAATTGCAGGTGGCAAGTCCGATGCCGACAAACGTATAGTCGGGGGCTCCAATGCACCCGATGGGGCGTACCCGTATCAGATATCTCTCAGATACAAGAGGTATGACGAACATAACTGCGGGGGTTCCATCCTCAACAAGAGATGGATTTTAACAGCTGCCCACTGCGTCACCGCGTAAGAGCTTACCTTTTCTTATATAAATTAAATGCAAATACTTAATTTGGTTTGCAACACATTGCTTTTATAAATAACTAGCTGTTACCCGCGACTGCGTCCGCGTGGAATTTTATATCAACTTTGAACCCCTTTTTTCCAGTTAAAAAGTAGCCTATGTTTTTTCTCAGGCTCTAGACCATCTGTGTACCACATTTCATTACAATCGGTTCAGTAGTTTTGGCGTGAAAGCGTAACAGACAGACAGAGTTACTTTCGCATTTATAATATTAGTATGGATTTTCTACTTACTCCGCCTTGAAGCTTCTAAGTGCTAAGCTATCGAGAATTACACATGTTATTATGAGTCAACCATGATAGAGAGTCATATGTTGTCCTGGGATATTGTTTATATAATTACCACGAAAATATTTCCGTCATACATAATTTCTGTGTAACTTTAACCATTAAGACTCCTAAGAGACCTTCAAAATTGGAGCAACTTTTCCTGTTTTCTCAACATTTCACTTCACAGCTACGATTGATTTTAGTACAATGGAAAGAATACTAAACTCGTAACCTGCTCAGGGGTATGAAAAATAATTCTAGTAGTTTTAGTTTCTAAAAAGGTTATAAAGACAGACAGACAAAAATTTTACTCATTGTATTTTTGGCATCAATAGAATTCAAAAATATATTTCATGTAAAGATTTAACTATAAATGGCAAGTGAAAGAAGATTCCAGAAATTAGAATTATAATAATTTGTTACATTCTATTTTAGTTTTGACATAAAAGATATGGATATAGTAGCAGGAAGTAACCAATTGTTGTCTGGGGGAGTCAGATACGATTTGGAAAAGATCATTAAACACGAGAAATACGACAGGGGAACAGTTAAAAATGACATCGCCGTTGTTAAAGTGAAGAAGGACATAGAATTCACGAATAAAATTAAACCTATAGTTCTGGATGAAAGCGTTATTGGTGGCAACGTTAAGGCTGTTGTAACGGGATGGGGGTTCGTTAATGTAAGTTATGGAATTGTACTCGTATTATACTGGCTTACAAACGTAAATATCAGCTATATTTGTATGACAAAAAGCTTCCTACACATGTATTATACATACACATAAACATGTATCTTGTATCACTATCTATCTGATAAAAAACTGCATGAAAATCACTATGGACAGACAGAAGAAAGCTAATTTGTTTTAAACTTTTTAATTATCTATTTACAATAAGTCTTAATACTTAGTGTCCTTGTATTGTTATAGAACTGGAAGGACCAGGTCAATGATTTACAACAACTTAACGTTACGGTTCTATCGCAAGAAGATTGCAAAAAAAAATTGGAGCTTGTAAAGCCAGCCAAATACACGGAAACCAACATATGTTCGCTCAACATGGAAGGAGAAGGCTTTTGCCAAGTAAGTATGCATCATCGATATTTTAGGACACTTATATCATATAACGCCATCTATTCCCGACGACCCTTTGTGCAGAAATCATTTGTGCTACAATTGCGCCAAAGTGACGTATGACCACAATTGAAAAAACTTCGCAATGGCCTATAATATGCTATGGAACACTTGAATCATGATTTGAAGATGATAATAATAGCTTGTCTTTTCAGGGTGACTCCGGAGGCGCGTTGGCTAAAGACGGCAAGCAAATAGGAATCGTGTCATACAATATACCGTGTGCCCGAGGCGTGCCCGACGTGTACACACGAGTGTCCTCCTACATCGACTGGATCCGTAAAAACATAAAGGATTAATCATTTTTGTGTCTACTCCCGAAGACCTTTCAAATGACCATTGCAAAATAAAGTGTAGCATTCATATGAAATATTATTTCCAAACCCCTGTCCACATTTTGTCGCAATTTAAATGGCAGGTCTGATAATATACTGGAAAGTTAAATTGTAACCGTTCGATTACTTTTTAGTTATGAATAACTAGCCTTTGCTCGCGACTTCGTCCCCGTCGATTACTTCCTCGATAAATTGTCTATTTAATAAAAAAATATTTTTTTAATTCGAACCCGTAGTTCCTGAGATTAGCGCGTTCATACAAACAAACAAACAAACAAACTCTTCAGCTTTATATATTAACATTT
>JADANM010001663.1:8613654-8628997 GCA_026213755.1 Eurema hecabe
ACTGACGCATTTAATTAAATATATCCTTATCGTTTCGCGAAATTAGTTTAACTAATTTTAATTATATTACTTTAATGGTAGATATTTCAAAAATATTTTAAATAATTTTATTTAGTTTATATTAGCGTATTTCTTTCAAGTCTGTTTTACGTGCAGGGTAAATTATACAGTTCGCGTATGTCAGACAAACGGATCCATTCTTATAATTCACCAGCGATCACTTCATTTTGTTTAAAAAAAGGGGCTAAAGGGCTGGCGCGTCATCTAGTGGTTAGTGGTGTATAGTAACCGTCAATTACCTTTAGCGGTGAACGAAACCTGCGCAGAAGTCAAAAATAAGGTATCGAGGTAGCGGTGCGACGCGCGGGGCGCGTGATCGTCAGGTGCGCGACCGTTGATTGGTTGTCACAGTCGTGTTGTCTTTCTCGCACCAACGAGCGCGATTCTATCGATGCGCAGCTATTCTCGTCAATCGCTAAACATTTTTGACGGTTACTATAACGTATATTACTCGCCTTAATATACTTATAATTTCTGACATATATACTATACTCCAAGGTGACGTTAGAGAAAACATCTTTCCTCCAAATCCTGCTTTACCCTGCAAGCGACTAATTTGTAATACCTTTTAATGTTATCGTTAATTATAGGGATATTATTATTTGAAGATCACAGATGTGAAACAGTTGGCTTGTAATGTTTTGGAAATTATATAATCTGTATTTTAATACTCGTAATAAAATACACAGAATTATTTTTAACGTGTTTTGCATAAGACGTTTACGTGCAAGCTAAGACTGAGGAACGGGTCGAGTTTTGCTGACTTTACTTTTTACAATACTCATATTCACATGAAAGAGAAAGAATTGACTCCTTAAAACTAACCTTCAAAGTAATTGAAATTTTCTAGGTATCTGATTCTAATTTATATTCAAATTAAAATGTTAACATATATGTTTTTGTTTATTATAAAAAAATATCTAATAACGATTAAGTATATAAATGCTTGATGCTTAGCACGAGCCACATAACGACATTATAGCCTCAAAAGGACAACTTCAACAATATGGTAAAGTTTTATTGGTTCATCGTTTTTGCCGCCTTCTACGTGCAGGGTAAGAATTCTTTCTTCTTTAACATTAAAAAGAGCCGGGACACAGAATTTATTAAAAAAAGTTTACACTAGCCGTTCCCGTGGTTTTACCCGCGTAGTTCCCGTTTCCGTAGCATTACCGGGATGTAAGCTATCCTATCTTTAAAGTTGGATCAAACTGCACACGATGTGCAAATTTAATTTAAAATCGGTTTAGTAGGTTAGGAATCAATCGCGGACGAACAACGTGACACCTAATTTATATACATTAAGAATAGAAGTTTTAAAATTATCAACAGTATAAAAACCAAGTTGTTTCTTGTCTTTAAAAGGAGCAAGGAATATAATGTTATCATTTAGGCTGGTAATAGTTTTAAAATTATAAATGTTGTAACAGTATATAAACTGGGTTTGTCTTTATACTCAAAATTTGCAATTGCAGGTGGCAAATCCGATGCCGACACACGTATAGTCGGGGGCTCCAATGCACCCGATGGGGCGTACCCGTATCAGATATCTCTTCGGTACAAACAGCAGAACTTTCATAGCTGCGGAGGCTCCATCCTCAACAAGAGATGGATCTTAACAGCTGCCCACTGCGTCACCGAGTGAGTGCTTAGCTTATATATATATTCTCCAGACCAATTTTGGCCATGGCGACTAACATCTATTAAGAGCTGCGTTGCTATGCACGCATGTGACTGATGTATCCAATTTTGGTAGTGAGAGTGCGCCCACAAGTACTGCACATCAAGACACCTCCAACTTAATTGTAATGAATGGCCGCAGGTGGTCGGGCCTTGAGCTCGTCACGCTTAGTATCGAGTTCAGTTGTGCGATTCGTTTCCAACTCAGACACTTTTGCGTTTACCGTACGCCTCCGGAGTGGCCGATCTGCTGCCAACGCGATGGATCGAGATCTCATTGCTTCATGTGTCTCTTAAGCACTTAAGTGCTTAGCTTACTTTATAGTGAATTGCAATTACGAAAAGTGTTTATTTGAGATAAAAAGTTTAAAGTATATTTTAGTTTACAGATGAAAAACATGGTTATAGTAGCAGGAACCAACAAATTGTCGAGTGGCGGAGTCAAGTATGATGTTGAAAAGATCATTAAACACGAGAAATACGACAGGGGAACGCTTCAAAATGACATCGCCGTTATCAAACTGAAGAAGGATATAAAATTCACGGACAAAATTAAAACTATCGATCTTGATGAAAGCAATATTGGTGGAAAAGTTAAGGCCATTGTAACGGGATGGGGCTACATTGATGTAAGTTATGGAATTGTACCCTTCCTTAATTACTTACAGGTAACAATCTGTTGAAAAAAATGCCTGCTGTACACTATTATTAATCCATCCACTATTAGATTGATGTATATTTTACATCTTATTAAAAAAAAAAATAATTAGTAACTAACAATACAAATATATTTTTACAGTTCAATTTTTTTTCTAGAACAATAAGCAGCCAACCAATGATTTGAAACAACTGAACGTTACGGTTTTCTCGCCTGAAGATTGCAAGCAGGCACTACGAATTTTGAGAACATTAAAATACACGGATACCAATATGTGTACATACAACAGAATCGGAGAGGGCTTTTGTCAAGTAAGTATACACCGTGTCTTGCAAATTTATCTTCTTAAATGACGAAATGTGACTTTTCGCAATGGCCTATGGTAGCCTATGGATTACTGAGCGCTCCTCTCAACTAAAATAAAACTCTCAAAATTTTGTTCAAAGTTAGCCTTTCTCCTCAGGGTGACTCCGGAGGCCCGTTGGTTAAAGACGGCAAGCAAATAGGAATAGTGTCTTACAATGTTCAGTGCGCACGAGGCATACCCGACGTCTATACGCGAGTATCCTCCTACATCGACTGGATCCAAAAAAACATAAAGGATTAATAATTTTCTTCTCTACACTCGAAGATCTTTCAAAAGACCATTGCAAAATAAAGTGTAGCATTCATACCAAATTTTATTTCCAAACCCTTGATTACACAAAACCTAGAACACGGGTAGAATTTTGGGGTAAATTAAATGTCAGCTCTAATAATGTACTGAAATGTTTTTATATTTGACATTTGTTGCTGGTTATAACATAACAGTCTTACTCGTGCATCTAAAGTTGTTAATAGGAAAACATTTGATGAAATTCCTTGGGTATCCTTGCAACGGATACTGAACTGAACAGTAGTTCAGTCATCAGTAGTAACTGATGCCAAGAAGCCTCATATCAATTATTTATCAATAACTTAATCTTTTATTATACTTATAGAAATAAAACTATGATTTATTAGGCTTAATATTATCGATCGATTTCGCCGAAAACGACGTCAAGTGTCCCAATAATGGCGACGATGTCTGCCAGCATAAGGTTTCTGCCAATTTTGTCCAACGCAGCCAAGTGAGCGAACCCGGGAGCTTTGATCTTGCATCTAAAGAGAGAAATTAAACGAATCAATTTAATAATTGATGACGAGTCAAAGTCTATTGAATAAGTATCTGATTTTTTCAATCTGGGTTCTAAAAAATATAGTCATAGAATCGGAAGTTCTCTTTCGTTGATTACACTTTGCTTAGAGAAACGTGTTGAAATTGATTTGGTTAAGCAAAAATAAATAATAATAATTACATTTCAGGACATTTTTACACAGCGCCATCTAGTCCCAAGCTAAGCAGAAACTTGTGTTATGGCAACTAGATAACCAAATAAATTACATAAGGATACTTTTCTTTTGTAAATATATACATACAATACATAGCAACACCCAGTAAATTACAAATATATTTTTCCGGTGTGGGGATCGAACCCACGACCCTTCGCGCAGGAAGCAGTTGTGCTACCACTGCGCCAAGCGGTCTGCAATAACAGTATACTTTGACTATTTTATATAAATTTATATCTTACCGGTAGGGTTTCGAAGACCCATCAGAGACCAGGTAGATGCCGAACTCCCCTTTAGGTGCCTCCACAGCGGTGTACGTCACTCCCGGAGGCACTTGGTAGCCCTGGCTGAATAACTTGAAGTGGTGGATCAGGGCTTCCATGGAGGTCTACCAAGAAGATCCAAATCAAGTTAAAACTGCTTAAGTCGAATTTAATTTAGATCAATTCATTTGTTCTGCATCCAGCACTTATTAAACATTAATAAAAACACTTTATTGACAAAAACAAACAAAAGAAACGCATTTAAAAAGAGAAAAAAATGAGCCAATTGGCGGCTTTATCGCTAGGAAGCGATATCTTCCAGGAAACCAGAACTAGTTGGTAAGAAAAGTTAATCTATAGTATACATAGCTTATAATATAAGTAAGTGCTTAAATAGATTAAATAAAACATGTTATAATATATAGATACATATATACAAGTAATAAGCAAAAAAATAAATATACAGTCCAGTGAATATAAGAGAAAAAGTGACAAGAAGAGGATAATATACTTATAAAAAGTACTAGCTGTTGCCCGCGACTCCGTCCGCGATTACTTTCATAAAAAAATATTCCCCCTGATAACTATGTCCTTCTCCTGGTTCTAAACTACATTCCGACCAATTTTCAGCCAAATCAGTTGAGCCGTTATCGAGTTATAAGTGAAGTAACTAACACGACTTTCTTTAGATAGATAGATAGGAAATAGATAAAGAACAAAATATTATAAAAGTCGATTAAGCATACTATAAAACAAAGTCACTCTGTCCCAATATTTCTATGTATTCTTAAATTTTTAAAACTACGCAACCATTTTTCATGTGTTTTTTTATCAGATACCAAGAGTGCTTCAAGAGAAAGGTTTATACTCGTATGCACAAAACATAAATGCGGTTAAAATCGCGGATCGCAGCTGGTTATATTTTATTTGAATGGCTGCAGATACACTGCTCCGTACTTATTACCTTCATTTCCTGCCTAGAAGGAGGGACAATTTTTGCATCATCTATCTTGACTTCTCCTGCAGGCATTTGGTTCAAACACTGCTCTATAATACGAAGAGATTGTCGCATTTCTTCCACTCTAATCAGATACCTGGAAATTAGTATTGATTAAATGAAAAAAGTTGACTGTTTTAAAAACTACTGTTAGCAATACATCATAGTACTGTTTGAGTTTTAAGGTTAAAATTAAGTTTGGAACAAATGGAATTTTATAGAATTCAAAATCCTATAATATTCTATCATATCTATTCAAATAGGCTGCATGTCGTAACACTTAATTGTCTTCGTATTACAAAACAATTATTTATCGTTTCGGAAACGATATCTACGTATAGGCTTTTAAAGTACATACAAAAAGGCTTTTATTTGCGGTATTAAATACTAGATTACTTATATTAACATTAATTACTATTTATACTTACATAATTATAATGAATTGTAAAATATAAGAAACTCACAAAAAATGTTACCAATTAGAAAGTAAGGAATTTCTTAAGAAGATAATATCGATTATTAAAAGGGAATAGTATAGAACGCGTCATTTATGTTTAGCGATTAACGAGAATAGCTGCGCATCGGTAGAATCGCACTCGTAATTGACGTATTGATGCGAGAAAGACAACACGACTGGAACAACCAATCAACGCTCGCGCACCCGACGATCACGCGCCCCGCGCGCCGCTCCGCTGCCTCGATACCTTATTTTTGATTTCTGCGCAGGTTTCGTTCAGCGCTAAAGATTCGTGACGCGAACTATACTTAAGTACCTGTCATAACAGTCTCCATGAGAGCCTATGGCCACGTCGAAGTCAACCAACGAATAAGCGTCGTACGGCTGCGTCTTGCGTAGATCCCACTTCACGCCGGAACCGCGAAGCATAATCCCACTTTATGAAAAAAAAAGTTAATTTACGAGGTAAAATTAGCAGACAATCAATGAAGAAACAACAAAGATGTTTGTTCTATTGATAAAATCAGTGTGAATTTTTAGTGTTTTATGGCATGGCTAGACAGTAAATTGAAATTAAAAACTCTTAAGATAAATATGAAAATATTGGGGACACTACTATAAGAATGTAATATTTTAATGTACAAAAAATACGAATTTTGATGCGAAGCACTGCGGTGATGATTTATGTAAGTAGACAAAAATGTCTACTCTGAAATTACTTCACTTTGTGTGTTTGTCACTTTATGTGTTTATCAGTTTTTGTAATTCAATTCACCTAAAGCCATAGTTGAGAGCGTCCTCAGCTGATACTATGCCGATGTCTTGAGTTCTTTGCACCCAGATCCTGTTGGTGGTCAGAACATCTTCCACCTCGTCGAGTCGTTCGGAGAATTTGCTCGCTAATTCGTAAATGTCGTCCATTAAGCCAAGTGGCAAGTCCTGGTGGAAGATAAATTATAACAAAAAACACAAATTACATTATTGAAGGAAAAAAAAGTTGTATTTTTAATCATTTTTAAAATTGGAATACCCATTCAGCCACGCCCCCTTAGCGTACGCCATTAACCTCATACGCCTTTCAAAAACCTATAATTTCCTGGTGATCGATAAAAACAACAAACAGCCAAAAAAAAAAAAAGAGTTGTTCAAATTGCATTAAGATTTTTTTAAAATTCGAATATCCTTTAAGTCACGCCCCCGTCACTCTTATGCTGTTTTTATGGGCACAATTTTTTTAATTATAGCTCACCAGCGCAACTCCCCCTGGACGTATATAAGCAGCGTGCATTCTCGCACCGCTCACTCGCTCGTAGAACTCCATCAGCTTCTCACGTTCTTCGAAGAGCCAGAACAAAGGTGTGATAGCCCCCACGTCAACAGCGTGCGTAGTTACCGCTAGGATATGGTTCAGTATTCTCGTAATCTCCGCAAACAGAGCTGTAAATAATATTTGTACATTATAGGTAATATTAGACCAACAAATCCGGGTACAGGCTGTCGTAAATTCAAAGACAAATGCATTACCGGCTTTTAAATTTATAGGGTTTATGGTAAAGAAGGATGTAAGGTTAGAAATGGTGATTTGAAAGTTTATGTGATATATGGAACGCTTATATCTAAAAACATATCTGATAAGAATCTTCTTAACATGTAGTGTTACTTTTAACAGTTCCAGGGTTTGAAGATTAATTTGGTCCAACTGTATAGTCTTATCTAAGTAATAAAATACTAAGTACCTTTAGTGACTTATTATGTAGCGCCATTCAGTCCCACCCTAAGCAGAACGTTTTATGGCAACTAGATAACGAAGTTAGTACAGAGAAAAGTAAAGTTGCTAAGTAGCAAAACCGAGACTCCGGAAAAAGAGAACTTGTACTGTACTTTTGTAATAATATTCAGATTTATAGAACAACCCCTATGTCAGAAGGCGGTTGTATTATTAATCAGTTGTCGTGAAGACCATACACTGTAACCATTTAGTTACAACTACTCACTCCGTATGTACTTCGCACGAAGTGGTATATCAATATTAAGGAGCTTCTCGACTGCCAAAGCGTAGCATTGCTCATTGCTCATCATGGACACGTAATCCAGCCTGTCGAAGTACGGCAAAGCCTGTGTGTACGTCTTATATTCCACAAGTTTCTCAGTACCGCGGTGCAAGAGACCTATGTGGGGGTCTGCGCGTCGGACTGTCTGAAAATAGGAAAATTAATATTAAAGAATAATAAATAATAAATAAAAAAATATTTTCAGGACATTTATACACAGCGCCATCTAGTTCCAAGCTAAGCAGAAGCTTGTGTTATGGCAACTAGATAACGGAATAAATTACATATACATACTTTTCTTTTATAAATACATACATACAATAGGCTATTTGACTGATTTTTGAAAACAGTTCTTTATGGATCTTTACAGCATAATCAACACCCCACATAAATATTTCCGGGAAACGTGCAGTACTTTTAACAAAAATTAATGTTAAAGTTTGAATTTTAGAATTGACGCAAATTTTTTTTTTTCTATCAAAATAGAAAAAAAAATAATATTACTTTATAAATAATATGGATCCCTGAGTCTGAAATAAATTTTTTTTTTTATTTATTATTTTTAAAAACGCTGTCTCTGTAATGGCCGTTCCAGCTACGTCACAGAGAAGTAGAGATGGGTCGTTGATGTATTTATCGTTAACGAAACTAGACCGTTCATGAAAGCGTCGATCAACTAGTTAAGTGATAATTATAATTAAACAAATTTTTTAATTTAACTAATAACTATTTTTATATAAACTAAAATAACACAAAATATAATTATGTTACGTATTTTTAATATGATGAATTTAATAATATGTTTGAAAAGTTTCATTTAAATCAAGTTTTAAATTTACGCATGATAACATATTGTAATTTGGCACAGACGTAAGACGTCTATGTTGAATCGTAGATGAAAAACATTTAAAGTTGGTTTCGACATGTCGTTGAATTGAACTAGTTGATTAACCCTAATGAACGGTCTACTTTCGTAAACGATAAATCTGTCAATGACCCATCTCTACTAATGTCGTCAGTGACGTCACCAGCGCAACAACTAGTTAGAGAGCGTTCTTGTCGTGGTAGACATATTGAAAAATATCTCGATTTTAATTCGTAAAATATGAATGAATCAGGCATAATTTTGTATTAGATTACGTTTAATACGCTTTATTACACTACTATCTATTAGGATGGCCATAATTCGACGCATATTTTCAATAGTGTCAAATAGCACATAACAACACCCAGACTGTTAATACTCGTACTGTACTGAAAATACGTTGGCAACTTGTTCATATTTAAATTATTATGATGGCGCCATCTTATGTCAAATAAGATAATTTTAAAATTTTCATTAAGATTTGAATAACGGCAAGTTTATGGAATGATTCATTTAATGAATTTAAGATCTAATATTCAAGAGATATCTAAGTTCTCATCACTGATTGATTCACTGACACTATTGTAGATTATATATTAAAGCACTAACCTTAAAAACGGTAAAAATCGCTTATATAAATAATAATATCATCGCAATATAAATAGCAATGACCCGTGCTAGTTATTACGCTGTTAGGTAATATTTATAAAAATGAACCTCTCCATCAAGTTCCAAGACAAGCCGAAGAACGCCATGAGCCGCTGGGTGCTGGGGCCCGAAGTTAATAACCATGTTCTTAACTTGCTTCTCCGTTGGGGCCACAATGCCTTAAAATCAAAAATTATAAAGATACGATTAGAACTTAATATACTCTATATAAATATTAACAACTTGTAGAATAAAGAGTTTATATGAAAATATTAATCCACGTTAATTAAAAGGTAGAGAGAGCCATGCCATTGGGCTGAAAGTTATTCACCTGTGACGTAATGGCATTTCAAAAGAAATAGCATTGCTTTTCGTTTAACAATTGAGAAAATCAAAGGCCTAATTTTCCTTTCCTTATCTATCTCTTTATCTTTTATTACCTTTTGGAAAAAAGTCCTTTCATTTTTTCTGATTTCTATAGCACGGAGCTGTTCGATTATCTTCAGTCCAACCTCCTTCTATGTTGCCAACCATTACATACAAAAAGAATACTGACTAACCACTGTATGGAGGATGAGGGAGGTCAACCCCTAACTCTTCGTGAAAGAGAACCGGTCCCTCAAACTGTTTCATGAATGTGGGGTCTGGTAGCCATCTGTGCGCGTTGCGATTTTGCCTGAAAAATATGTAAGGCTAATATTTTATTTCTTTAAAATAATATAACGTGTTTATGTATATGTGTAAAAATCTATCATTATCTTTATTTTATTTTACACCAACATTTTATCTTATCAGCTTTTCCTGGGTCTCAGGTTGTCTGGGAGAGATCATTGTAGTGATAAGACCGCCTTTTGTGCTATTTTTCTCTTTCTCTTGCTGCTTGTTATGTTATTTCTTCTTGTGTGTACAATAAAGAGTTATTATTATTATTATAATGTAAAAAACTTAATCACGAAAATTTGGAGGCGCATTTAGACTATGATTCTGAACTTCTGTAACGATATAAATTTAAACAATATTGTAATACTACTCTTATTAATAAAAGCATTTGTTTATAGTTAACAAAAGCGTACATATATTTATTCAATGAACAACAACAATCTATAGCAATATTATAAAGTTTAGGAGTTTGTGAGTTTGTTTGAAATCTAATCACAGGTAATTTAAATCCAAATTGAAAATCTATTTTTGTGTTGTGTAGTCCATTCATAGAGGAAGATTTTAGCTTTAATAAAGCTATATACTATCACGCAATAAACTATATGTCACGTTGCTAACGTTACGTTCAAATACCAAAAGAAAATAAAACTAAAAATATAATATACGCTGAACTCTGAAGTTCTACTAAATATCTTATTTTAAAAGCTGGACATAGTTGTGGGCTATGTGGCTTATGTCAAATTAAAAACTTACTCTATCCGGTACACTGAAGGTACATTTTTAAAGCAGCACAACGATTTTTTTACAATTCCACCTTTTCGTATCAAAATATTAACCATGTTAGCCATGACTATAAGGAAAATACCACTGGCTAGTCTCAGTAGAGAATGCAACCATTGCTACAGGAAAACTTGTGCCAATAAACACCATTGCAATTATGATTCATTTAAGGATAATTAAATCTGAATTCCTATTTAAGTCAGCTTGTTGATACTAGATGGCGCTATTTACATTTATTTACCAGCTCTTCATCTAAGAAAGAACTATGATTTTTACACAGATTTACTTTTATACAGATTTTCGGCTTGACTGTGTAACGTACTTAGTATTTATAATTAAAAAATAAAATAAAAATCATAAAACAACATTATTATATTTCAGAAATTAAACACTTTACTAGTTTTACAACTTTTAATAATAATTTATAATATTATGTTTCAGGACGCTTATTTTAGCTCAGCGCCATCTAGTTTCACGCAAAGCAAAGTTTGTGTTATGGCAATTAAATTAAATCACTATATAAAAAATATATTATTAAAAACAAAATTAAATTACTTTAATAATATTGATACTTATGCAGTTCAAGTCAAAAAGTAACATTCATTAATACTCGTATAAGGTGGTATCACTGGTAAAAAAAGGGTCCAAAAATAAATACTAAAATTCTACCAACGACACAAACTCACAACTTTTATTATTTTAATCCATACTTCCATACTATAATAATTATTATAAATGCGAAAGTAACTCTGTCTGTCTGTCTGTCTTTCCATCACGCTATAACTACTGAACCGATCGAAATTTGGTACAAAGATAGTTTAAAACCTGAGAAAGGCTACCTTTTAACTGGAAAAATCGTTATAAGGGGGGAAGGGGGGGCGGGTCCAAGTTTATATGACAGTCAAGACACGCGGACGGAGTCGAGGGCAACAGCTAGTAATGAATGTACAACAGTGAGGACTTAACTAAACCAAATTATTCCTAGCCTAGTGTAAATATTACCCATTATAATATTCTTTCCAGTGTCTTAAATATAAATCAAACCACACAATAATAATGCATCATTTATTTTTATTCTGGACAATTAAAGACAAAGAACTGTTTAGAAATCTACATAACATTTATTTTAAAAATTGATTTTTAATTTTGCTTCATAGTTTTTGTGATCCAATCCTTGTAGGGGTAGACTCTTGTAAATACATCTGGGTAACCCTCAGCGCACTCCACACTATAGGATGCCAAGGCAGCTAATTCGTTGTTACAAATCAGAGGGTCACCGTTATCACCCTAGAAAATAAAACAACTTGACAAACAAAGGTGGACCGTGAAACGAGAAAAAAAATTGTCCTGCAGATAACGCTTCGTTTGGTATGTCTAAGCATCGGTGGCTTGTTTTCTTCTATGTTCCACTTTCATTGAAGGCTAGCGACCCATTTGTGAGAAGGTAGTCGTTGACCATTAAGCCTGGATAGTAGCCGGGTATAATAACAAAATAGGAATCTTGGTAGGGCTTCTACGGTGGCAAGGAATTTAAATAAAATAACTGAATTATAATTTTAAAAATGACATTTCGGGGCCGACATGGTATTGTTGTGGAAAATTAGTCTAGCCGATCTCGAGTTAAAAGTGATGTAACAAACCCGTATTTGTTTTAAATATATCTATAGAATATCTTACCTTACAAATTCCAGTTCCATATTCCTTATAGGTACATATTTGGTTGTCATTTATAGGCCACCTACTTAGAAAACTGCTCATTTTTCTGTCCTTGCATTGTTGGTTTGTCAACGTGTTTACGGTGATCATTTGCAGATTATCTTTTCGACGGTAGGAATCCTGGAAAAGTATGATGTCAATTGTCATTTATTTCCTATCTTTTAAAGCATTAACATTTTTTTATAATTTGAAAAGGGGAGACGAGCTGGACGCTCTCTTGATGGTAAGATTAACGCCAGCCCATAGCCAATGCAGTGCTACCCGGAACTTTGCTATAAAGCCCAACTCCGGGCAGTTGCACTACACCGACGCTTCCCACTTTGAGTCATCAGATGTTAAGACTCATTAGCCCAGTATATTTCGTTGGCTACAGTGCCCTTCAGACCGGAGCACAGTGACATTTTCACATTACTGTTCAGGCGGTAGAATGTTTGTTACGTGTCAGTTCATTGTATTGTTTTTTGAAAACAAACTAAATTTGAATAAATTATTTCTTACATTTATTCCCCATCCTGTAACTACACAACTGACACCTCCCTCAGTAGTCTTAGTCGGTAACCCGATCGTAGAAGTCAAGTTATTGAATTTAAACGTATCCTGTATTTTGATGAGAGCAATATCATTCTTCTTTCTATCAACTTTATCATATCCATCATTAAAGATGACTTTTTCTACTTTATGCAGCGTTCCTTCAGACGAAAGACGGGTTACACCTGCTTTAATTCGTATGTTGACATTACTGAACCTAAAATATACAAGTCACATGTCAATCAAATTATTAATCATGAATTATTATATAGCTTAGAATTATAGCACCAGTCTTCGTCTCTACTGGGATATTGTTAGAATTGGAAAGGATTGGAATAAACTAAATTACCAAAAGTTATTATATTAAGAAACATTGCAACAATGACTCAAATTGTATTGAGAGTCCGCAACTTTTTCTACGGCATAGGATGGGTTTCTCAGGCCTACAGCCAAATGCATTCAGTAGTTTTTGCGTTAAAGGGAAATGAACATAATTATTTATTGTGAATAAACTCACCCTTGAACCGCGCTGCCGGTAGTGAGTACCCATTTGCTATTAAGAATGACTCCCGAGGCTGAAGGAATCACATACGTGCCATCTGTAAAACTGACAGATACTTGGTACGGTCGGAACCCTTCTGGAGCGTCTTCGCCGTTTACTATGCGGGTGTCAAGATCGGGATAGCCTCTAGAGTCACCTGTAAGAATGCATAAATATAATAGGCTAGCCCGTGTCGATTTTCGTACTAACTTTCATCCCCTATTTTATCCCCTTGAGGGTAGAATTAATCAAAATCCTTTCTTAGCAGATGCGAACGTCATAACATCTACCTGAATGGCAAATTTCAGCCCGATTCGTCCAGTGGTTTGGGCTGTGCGTTGATCACTATGTCAGTCAGTCACCTTTGAATTATATATATTTAGGTATTTACAGAATACTACGTAGAGTCAAACACTATTAAACAGGTTTGATAATTTCGACAATTGGCCTTATTGCTAGGAAGCGATATCTTTAAGGCATCCGTGGTAAAAAGAAAAATAATACATGAAAGAGCATATTATAGGCTAACAACACTGACATCATACTACGTAACGTACATAAGACATGGTTTCTTCCCCGAGGCCCATGAACCTAACTTTAGCAAAGGCAGCGATCAAGAAGATCCTCTACATGTCTTTAATGTTAGACTGCTTATTAAACTTTTTTCCTTAAATACTTTAAAAATTAGCTTACACGCTATCTGCCGTGTCGCCAGAAGCAAAAATACCGAATGAAGCAACATGTTGCCTGCACACAATATTATCACAATAACCGCTTCCATTGGAATAAATTTATATAGGTAAGAAAACGTTAAGGATTGTTCACCATTACCCTGTGTTTATTATTCCTTCGATATTGTAAATGTGTGTGAATAATCTATAACCTTTTCCTATCGAACAGATTGCCTATAATTTTCTATACAAACAAGTTAATAAGAATTATAGTTCTTATGATTAATTACTAAAATTTGTCTTTATATTTTATATAGTCTTTAATCGACAGATGAAGACTCGTGAGATTAAATGCTACTTATTTCGTTTGCTGATGACGCAGCAAAACTTTCCTTCTAATTTTTAATCGTAATGTTGTACCTACACGACGCCTTACGATATCGATTCTTAATTTATTTTTTTCTTTGTACAAGTACCATATTAATTATGTATCAATCTTTGGTGTTAATGCAAATTAAAAACGGTACAAAAAATTAATTGCTCTTGTTAGTTATAAGGTCGAGAAAATTCTCAAATTACCAGAAATAAGGGAAAATTATTTCACCTATGTTATTTTATTATTTTGTAGTCTAACATTTTTTTTAATTTAAAATAATTTTTATTTGAAGTTTTTCATGAAAAAAGAGTATGATCACTCATTATCAAGGTATCACTCGTTTTTTGAAAAAGAAATATTATTGTATTACTTTGTACCAGTGGAAAGTTTATAATTGTTTTGTAATACCGAACATATTATACAATATACTATTCAAAAGTGTATGTAGCCTAGTTGAAAAAAGATATATTTGAAGTTACATACTTGAAAGTCCTAGACGTGCCTATAGGTATTCTGATACCTATAATATGATAACTTCCAAAATTATTATTTTCAAATACGACTGATATTGTAATGAAAATAGATTTCCGTTTTAGATAAGTGCATACAATACACATATTTCTAAAATGTATAATTGAAATGGAACAATAAAAAATAACATCATGTAATCAAGATATGTAAATTGTGTGATTCTAGCGCGGTATTCACATGTATTGAAATTGATAGTTTAATTGTATGAACAAGCTAAAACTTAAATTTAAAACACCCAACATTGCAAATTTGCAGTAAACTATTAGACTACTTAAACAATTCTGTTGCGGTCATTCATAACCGAAGGGACAGTTATAAATTTTTTTGGGCTTTAATTTATTTATTTATTCTTTGTTACAATATGACAACGAAACAATCTTAGAAACTATTGGAAATGTAACGGGATTTTGTAAATCTATATCTATACTAATATATAAAGCTGAAGAGTTTGTTTGTTTGTTTGAACGCGCTAATCTCAGGATCTACTGGT
>JADANM010001663.1:8639715-8665768 GCA_026213755.1 Eurema hecabe
GTTTTATTCGGCTCCCGTTTGTCCTTGAAAAGTCTTGGATATTACAAGTTTCAATATAATATAATACATACAAACTTCTTCATGGAAGTATATTTTTTATTTAAAAAACAAAACCTTCACTAGCAAAGCAGTCTCATGATCTTTTGAAAGCGGTCCTAGTTTTGTGATGTTGAACTTCAACCGCTTTCTATAACTCACATTTGTGGAAATACTGAAATGTTTTAGTTTTGTTACTTATTGGATAAAATTAATTCATATATTGTGTGTAACCAATTTCCCTGGTATTTATGTTTTTGTTTTTCCGTTAGAATGATATGAAAACAACCGACACACTAAAAATGCTGAGAGTTTTAATATACCCTAGCAAGGAATGTGAATATTACTTAGAACCCATTCGACCGCCCAAATACACAGATACAAACATTTGTGCTTATAACAAACCAGGACAAGGTATCTGTCAAGTAAGTATAATAATTTATAATAATAATAATACAAGTTATAAAAATAATAGTACAGTCAAAACAAAAATATTTAATAACAAACAGAGAAATAATCTGGTGTAGGTAAGTAAGGATGAACAGACAACATTTTTTTATGGAATAACCCTTTACGGAATTTCTGGAATTCATTCATCATGATATTTTTCCAAAATTTAAATGTTTTTATTCTTTAGTATTAGACGGTACGATCTACCCACCACAAGATAATCGGACTGACTTGAAATGTATTGTTAATACATACTAAATCAAAGTCAAAGTCAAAAGTATCTTTATTCAATTAGGCTACATATTTTAATCGTCATGATATTACAAAAAATTTACCAACAGTTCGGAAGGCAGTTTCTAGAAGAAACTCTGATAGTTATTCTTTTTTAAAATAAGAACATACAATTGTAAATATAAACAAAAAATCGACTAAAATAATATTTATACATGAAAAAGGTCACGATCCCATAAGCGTTAAGAAAGTGAATCAAAAACCACGATCTGACTTGGTTACTTATTTAATAATACCACGACCCTTTGCTATGGTATTGGAAACACGTGTTGCTGATCGCCACAACCAAACATCGACCCTGAAACTTATTTTATCTACATTTGCAAATTGTGATGACGCATCACTGCCATTTCACCAAGAAAGAAGAATAATACCACGATCTCTTCTGGTGGTGAATAGATATATTGCATGCCTGCGTAAACGTCTATTCACCTTTGCTTTAAATAATATTATGTCTTTGGAAAAGACGAACCTTAGAAAGGGTCTCTGCTTGGAGGTATTCAGTAGGTGAGATTTTAATGGGATTGATTTTTTTTCTTCTCAGGGTGATTCCGGTGGACCTCTTACTAAAGATGACAAGTTAGTTGGAATTGTCTCCTACAACGTACCCTGCGCGCGTGACAGTCCTGATGTATACACAAGGGTCTCATCCTACATCAACTGGGTCCGTGAGAACGCCAAATAAATGTAACATTTTGTACCCAAGTATCACTGAATAGAATATGGATATTTGAGAAATAAAGTTATGATTGCATACTAAATTTTTTTATTCAGCCCATCACTTTCGATTGGATTCCCCGTTATTTACTAGGTATAATGTATTGTCAGATGACAATTTAAGATGCATTACGACTAGGGGTGCTTCGTACATTTTTTAAAAGGCTTCCCACACCAGAAGTATCCCGCTACACGAATTTTCATAGGCGGCAATGACCACTTACCAGGTGGCTCGCGTGCTAAAAGAAATAGTATTGTCACCAACGAACATTATATTTCATATCAGGCTTTTATGTATACAATGCAGTGGTGACACGAGTTTGACGCACTCCTGATGGTAGAAGAAACGCCAGCTATGTGCGCCAAACGCCACCAGTGCTACCCGGAACGTTACTCTAAAGCCAACTGCGGGCGGCCAGTAATCACGCTGGCTACAATGCCCTTCAGACCGGAGTACATTATATTTGCACTGTTCAGGCGGTAGAATGTCTGGCACTGAGGACCCACTCAGTCGGTCTCCTGCGAAAGAGACTAAATTTTAACAACTACCTTATAATATATTATCATTATATTGACTTAGTTCACTTCATGATAGCTTACATGCCAAAGATATACATAATATACAAATTAAAATAATATTATAATTGCAAGCTCATTTTTTAGAAAGTTGACGACCTTTTCGTAAATTTATTTTTTTTGATATTTAAAATAATATAAAATATGTGTCGATGAAGAAACAGTGTCCACTTTCAGTAAAACATTTTTTTATGTTAGTTTTTTTAAGATTGCCTATTTCATTTTTGACGTCTTCTGATAAAAAATTGTTGAGTTTTAAATAGCTATTAAATGTATAATAATTAATACTATGCTATCGTGCACGTGATCTTTCAAAATACAGCTTTTATAAGTTATCAGCTCAAATTTTTAATAGTTACTTAAGTTCTATAAGAATACATTCCATATTTTGTGTTTCCATTTTATGTTTAAAAGATTAACCGGTCCAAGCAATAAAAAAACAAGCTTTAAAAAAAGACTGTCAACGTCAATCTTTACAGTTGACACTTGACAGCAGTTATGTACCATTTAAAAATATAAACATGCTTAGACACATGGTTATTTATTTGGTTAACTATAAAATGTTCTTGTTTTAACTATTAATACAATTCACGTAATACAACTTTGTGTCTTGTTTTCGTATCTTACGCATATTATAAATAATGTCTTTCGTCGTATCGAAAGCCGCTCTTGCTTCCAAAAATGCTGAAACCAACTTCAAAGTTGTAAAGTTTGAAGCACACAAGGCCAAAAAGAGGAAAGTATCTGAAGGCATCGACAAACCTGATCTTCCTAAAGTTACATCACAGACGAAAGACTTAGAATTAAAAAAGATACGACATGAAATCGTTAAATTTGGTATGTCGGGGTTTGATCCTAGTAAGAAAGAGGAAGCCAAAATAGCATTAGCTGTAAGTTTAGGTAAAGCATCTCTTTACTTATACATAGTTGATAGAATAGTAAAATTCTAAACTTAGATATCAGCTTCAAAAATATACCTAACAGTCATAAGGCCTACTTTCCCAAAAAAATTAGCTGAAATAATCGCAGTGTGTAGTATTTTACTTAATCATATATTAAAAAAATATCCTTGAAATTACTCTCCGTCTCATATCAAACTTTAATGTAAGCTCTTGCTCAAGTTTATGGACAGTAAAAATGTCTGTGATCTCTTAAGAGTTTTAAATGACTTGCTTTTGTGTATTCCTAACCATTATGGATAATATTACATAGCAACTTGTTCTAAAATTTAAAATAACCAATACATTTCTCCAGGAGCAAAACCACCTAAGCGACCATATTTAAATTACAAAGAGTTAATGGCTAAAAGGAAAGAAGAGAAAAGAAAAGAAATGGAGGAAAGACAACAGATGAAATCTAAGAGCATAATGCAGACAACTGGCAAGAAAAAGAAGGCAAATAATGACGTTGGCCATTTCTTGAGCAGTTATGGCAAAGTAAGTTGCTTTTTCTATATTTTCTACTCAAAACTTTGTCTGAACGAAATATGTTATGTATATTGAAACTTCATTTTTGGAAAATATTTAAGGAATGTCAAATAAATAATACACTGACCTTAATAGTAAGTTCATAATTTTTTTTCTCACATATCTCATTCTTTTCTTTTTTAAAAAGAGCAACTATCAGAGTGTCTGCTGGTTCTTCTTTGTAGAAACTGCCTTCTGAACCGGTGGTAAATGTTTTGTAATACCATGATGATTCAAAAGTGTTACTGTATTAGCCTAACTGAATAAAGATACTTTTGACTTTGAGTTTATCACAGAATACAAATGGTCTTGGTGATCTTAGGATTATGTTCTACTATTTTGGAAAAATTATTGAGAAAATCAAGTTGTGTGGGGGGTTCGCCTGATAAGATATCCTTAAGAGGCCGGCAACACACTCGTGACATCACGAGTGCTCATGGGCGGCGCTGATCACTTTCCATCAGGTGACGCGCCAGTTCGTTTGCCCCCTATTATATAAAAAAAAAACAAAAAAAAAAAAAAAAATAAGAAGCAACTACCTCTGCATAGCTTTGCTGCAAGTGCGTTCTTAACCTTTATAAGTTTGCTAAGAGTTTTACTAGGTTTAGATTTTGTGTTGACTGTTTGCTAGATTTAGACATCTATAGTCTAAGTAATTTTTTGAAAAATATTTATGAGGTAACTAGCCTTTCCCACGGCAATACTGCAATATAAAGTATCCTCTGTATTTCACCTACCTTGATACCAAATTTCAACTAAATAGGTCCAGCCATGTTTGCATGACAGAATCTATACATATAATAAAAACGTAACTAGTCGCTGTCTGTACATGGAAGATATATGAGAAAAAATGTTATAGGAGACCTTTATTAACGCAATAGAACCCAAAACAATGATTTTTGGAATTATTGTCTGTTTGTCTGTTTGTTTGTGCACGCTAATCTCATCACGGCTTATCCTATCTATATGGGGTTTTTATTATATATTGTGGTAAGCTTCCCTTAACATTTAGTGTTTAATTCATGTCAATCGGTTGATAAATAAAAAAGTTATGGCCATTTAAAGAATCACGTTGATCTTGCTGAACGTTTGTTGGCGCGCATTTTAAAACATGCTGCCTAAAGTCACTTTTCTATGTGAGCGAAGTCGCTGGCACAGCTAGTAACAAATATATATCCATATTATTTATTATCCGTATTATTACATTCTCACAAACTTTCTAATTTATAATATTAGTTTGATACTGACTTACTATCATTTGTTGTTACAGGTCCAAAAGAAAGATTTAAAAAAAGATAATAATAAAAAATCACAAAAGAAGAAAAAGAAGTGATATTAATTTGTAAGGTTCAACTTGCTTTGTATTGTAAATTAAAAAGATATATTGCATTATGGTGTTTTATTATGATTCTCTCGGCGGTAATGGCTCAGCCTTCTGTATCAATGATTGTGGGTTCAATCCCTACACTGTGTATGTATTTACAAAAGAAAAGTATGTATAAGTCATTTATCCGTTATCTAGTTGCCATACCAAAGGCTCTGATTAGCGTGAAACTAGATAGCGCTGTGTTAGAAGCATCAATTATTACATATCATAAATTAGTATTGTAAATATTTTTTCCACGGTGAACATTTGATTAAGAATTATAAGATCACCTTAAGGTTAAGCTCTTAAGGTTGATTTATATTTTATACCACTACAAGGACACTACACTTGTATAATATTTCTATTACAATTACATAGATGACTTATACTTATTTAATTTTTTTCAATATGTGGTAAAGGCTGAATTTTTAGGCTAAGAATTTACTAAATTTATCAAAACTTTAAAAGAGACAAGGACATCATATAATATAAAACAGTAAGTATTAGTTTAATGATGGAAAAATTTATTACATGACAACATTAAAGCCAATCGACGTTTATATTGATTAAAATTGAAAAAGCAATTACTATATACCAAAACTGTTGTCACATAGAATAGCAATTAAATAATAAATTAAAAATATAAGTAAATTTATTGGAGAAATTAAATGTGATGCTTATATGCTTTATTATTATATTTTCTAATGTTTTCACATAGCCTTTGCAATCTTTAGAGAATCAGGAAACTCCCCATCGTTTATTAGTTGATTAAAACATCTAGCTAAGCTATCTGAGATTAGGTGTTGTAGACTTTTTATAACTTAATGCCTAATGTCTGTCTAGGCTAGTTTTTATAAACTTATCAATGAATTATTATGTTGAATCGCCAGTTTGTACCAGCTATCCCATTTTTCGGAATTATAAAATAAGAACCGACAAAAACTTGTAGGTTTCGAAAGGTATAATTTGTGTATGAAAACTAGCCAAGACAGGTCAGAAAACTTCCATCTGCACTTCTTCTCTGTCATCTGTCTTTCTTTTTCTCTGTTCTTACGTATTTCCCCATTATTTCGCGTCATTTTGTACTATTGAGTTCATAGGCGGCCCTAGCTTTGGCGGGCCACATGTTTGGGTTGGTCACATGTGAGTCGTGGTCAAATATACTGCTTTGATAGACAGCGGGGGTAGCACAACGTCGTGGTCAAGGATCCAGCTGTAACGCCCCCCTGCATCCGCCATTGACTGAGTTGCACTAAAACTTTGCTTAGTTGCGTTGTACTAAAAAGAAACATAAAATAATCTCATTTATGGAAAATTATTTAATAGAAAAAGAGAAATTCATAACAATTACTATTATTTGGCGTAGGTATAAAAATGCCCTAATTAAATAACTTAAGTTGTTTAGTTTTGTTTCAACTTTTCTAGTTTTATTATAATATTTCCGTTCGTAGAATAACTAAATAACTCAATTTAGCTAATTTATTTCATACTAGCATGTACAAAAGTCACCGTTATTTCATAATTTTGAAGTCGATACCAAGTAAATGCTACAACAATCTATACAATATCGATTTAACCAAACTAACACATTTTGTTTTACTTGGCACCGACTTCTAAATTATAAAATATACTAGCGACCCGCCCCTGCTTCGCACGGGTGCAACTACAGAATGTCCTCATACACAACGTTCACAGCTTTTTTGTCAACCTGCGGTCGGTACCGCAACAACTACGTCCCTGTATTTTAAGTTTGTAATATATTCGGAACTATTCAGTTAAATTAACTAAAAGTAAAAAGCATATTGAATTTATGACATTACCTTAGAAACCTTTAAATTTATCAGTCTTTCTTAACTATATTATGCATGTATTAAGTATAATATAAACCTTCCATAAGAATCAGTCTATCTATTAAAAAAAACTATCAAAATCCGTTGCGTAGTTTCAAAGATCTAAGCAAACATAGGGACAGACAGACAGCGATAGCGACTGTTTATACTATGTATTGATATTTAGCATGGATCTATGGCTGAGGACGGTTAGATGGATGGAAATAAGAGTTTCTCATACATTAAATTCAACAGGAAAACTTCGTTGTTACAAATTGGTTCAAAACATGGATATGGATTAACATTAAAAACTAAGAATTCTTTACAATTACATTCCATTCGTAGGAGCATCACTTAATTGAAATTATTCAATTTCAAAATGGTCTAATCATCAGAACTGTTAATAACAGGAATGTAATTGAAATATCTTTATCTGTTTCCAATTTATATTCTAATTTAAAATGGCAAAATAAATTAGTTTTAAGTGACTATCATATATTAAAGAATTCGCTAACGGGTATATAAACACATAATTTTCAGCACGAATCACATATTGCAAAGGGGTTTTCAGCAAAATGGTGAAGTGGTATTGGTTCGTCCTACTTACGGCATTCTACGTGCAAGGTAAATATATCTTAATGTATATAAATCTCGTGTCACAATGTCTGTCCACAATGGACTCCTAAACCACTTAACCGATTATAATAAAATTCGCACACCATATGCAGTTTGATCCAACTTAAAAGATAGGATAGCTTACATCCCGGTATTGCCCCGGAAACGGGAACTACGTATGTAAAACCGCGGAACGCAGCTTCCTTATGAATTTCTTTTAAATTTGTAACATAATGTGGAATTGGAGCACATCTCTGAAGAAATGTATTTAGGGTACCGTCCTGAACAAATGTATTAGGTAATTCATTAAGCACAATTTGTTATAGGTGGCGACTCCTATCCCGACAAGCGTATAGTCGGAGGCTCCAACGCTCCCGATGGAAAATATCCGTACCAGATATCTCTGCGATACAAACCGCAAAACTTCCATACTTGTGGAGGCTCTATCATCAGCAAGAGATGGATCTTAACGGCTGCGCACTGCGTCACCTCGTAAGTAGTGTTTATTTAATTAGAAAAAAAAACGTTCTTACATCACATTCCCCTTTGATTTAAAAAATTAATTCGAATATCTAATATTTTAGCTTCGGTGCCAAAGATATGGTTATTGTAGCTGGAACGAATAAATTGTCAACTGGTGGAGTCAAGTACGATGTTGACAAAATCACTAAGCACGAGAAATACGACAAGGAAACACTTAAGAATGACATCGCCGTTGTTAAGCTGAAGAAGGACATTGAATTCACAGACAAAATTAAGACGATCGAAATTGACGAGACCGCCGTGGAAGGATACCAAAAGGGCACTGTAACGGGATGGGGATACACTGACGTAAATTATACAATCAATCTTATAATGAGCTTTTGCTCGCAACTTCGTCCCCGTCGGATCTATTTCTATTATTATGTTATAGGGAGTCAATCTTAGAAGATATGGACATACTGTCGCTGACTTCTTTTTAGATCATTTAAAGAATTATTCCAATTCTTTCATACATATTATTTTTGTATCTTGAACCGTTTTCGCAGCGTATGCAAAGGAAGCCCTCAAAGATGAATAGTTTTCCCCGTTTTTTCCATATTTTCCATTATATCTTCGCTCCTATTAGTCGCAGCGTGATGTTATGTAGCCTAAAGCCTTCCTCGATAAATGGTCAATTCAATAAAAAAATATTTTTTTTATTCGAACAAGTAGATCCTGAGATTAGCGCGTTCAAACAAACAAACAAACAAACTTATCGTCTTCAATTTAAGCAAAGAAAATTTATCCTCTTGAGTATAGGGATATCTGCGGTCCTGTAACTTCCTTTTTTTTTTTCAGGACAGTAAAAAATCACCCAACGACTTGCAACAATTGAACGTAACAATATACCCGGCGGATGGGTGCGAGAAGAGATTGAAGTACGTGAGACCAGCCATATACACTGACACCAATATTTGTGCTTTCAATAGACCCGGAGAGGGCTTCTGCCAAGTAAGTATTATGTATATGTTACGGCTAATACCCGAAGTGCGGCTACACCTAGTTTTAGCCGGTTAGAACTAGGTGTAGCCACTTACTCTTGGTTAAACCTAGCAGGAGCCGATTGTTTTCGGGTAAAACTAGGTCTATCTGATATCATTCCGGATAGAATTAGTTCCAGACTATCCGTGGTTGTATTTGAATGTAACGATAAGGGGTTATACAAATTAGTATTTATATAACCCCTTATCCAAGGGTAAGTGGCTACACCTAGTTCTAACCGGCTAAAACTAGGCGTAGCCGCACTTCGGGTATTAGCCGTAACATATACATGTATGGGCTATGTGGACAGATATTATTATTAATTTATGTACATATCGAGACTTATCACCCAACATGGCAGGGGTATTTTTGGATGTAGGCTAATTCAGACATTTGTTTTTTATTTCGCAGGGTGATTCCGGTGGCCCGTTGGCAAAAGGCGGCAAGCAAGTTGGTATAGTGTCGTACAACGTGCCGTGTGGTGAAGGCTACCCCGACGTGTACACCCGAGTGTCCTCCTATGTGGACTGGATTCGTAAAAACGCAAAGGATTAAGGATTCATCATTATCCTTTTAAATTGTAAAAATGTTACATATCGAAGAGTACTTAATACGTAATAAATTGAAACATAACCTCCTTTTTTATTTATTAAACCTAAATGCTAACAATGTATGTTATATAAAGGAATTTAATTTTTTTATTTAACCTAAAATTTAACCTTATTTAACCGCCAGGTAATCAATATCATTTAGTGAAAGCTGTCTTCTCCAAAGCAACAACTTTTTTAAGCAAACTGATTGATCAGCTTTTAGAATATTGAGAGCATTAATTTTATTAATTATAAATATTCACACATTAGACACAAAGATATGGCTAAATATTTAAGACTATAATAATAAAATAAATAATAATGTGTATATTTCCTTCATTATTATAGCCCAACAAACACAAATGTTTTGCAGAGCATATTACACATATATTAAAACAGTACACAAGACATTTCACAATTAGACAAGTATACAATAAATAAATACAGAGAAAAAAGAGAGAATACACAATGCTTGTCTGCAAAAAGGCAGGTTGGAACTGTGAATTGTCAACTCCAACGCTGATTTCAGAGGTTCATAAAATGCTGAGTCACATATTAATTATACATCATCATTACATAGTATAAAACAAAGTCGCTATCTCTGTCTGTCCGTCCCTATGTATACTTAGATCTTTAAAACTACGCAACGGATTATGATACAGTTTTTTTTTAATAGATAGAGTGATTCTTAAGGAAGGCTGATATGTATAATACATGCATAATATAGTAGAGAAAATTGATAAATTTAGAGGTTCCTAATGTGATGTCGTAAATAAGAACGTTTTTTTGCGGTCATATTGCAAACGCTGGCTAAACCCTACGAGATAGAAGAAAATATTGTACTACAGTATTGTCCACCTTAAAAAGTTCTACAAAAAAGTCCGCAATGGCATATGTCTATCTCTTAGGGATAACCCACCGTAATCAATTATAATCCTTTACTAATAAATGGTTATTTACGAAGTGATTTGTAACTATACAACATTAATCCTTATCCAATTAAGTAATAAATAAATTGTGCATTTAATAGATTAATATGCTTTTTACAGCAAGTAATTTAAGTGAATAGTTCCGAAGATATTACAAATTTAAAATGCAGGGACGTAGTTATTGCGGTACCGACCGCGGGTTGACAAAAAAACTGTGAACGTTGTGTATGAGAACATTCTCTAGTTGCACCCGTGCGAAGCAGGGGCGGGTCGCTAGTTTATAATAAAAAGCGACTTAATGTTGATATTAGCTATTTAATGCAACTGACAGGTCTTTTATTTTTCCCTAGCAGAAAATAATATGATGCCTTGGAAATGTTAACAAGATATTGTTGTTGTACTCTTGAATTTGGATGTAATTAAATTTTATTATAAATTGTACTAAATAGTACGAACAATGTAACCGTCGGCACAAAGAAGGTACTGGAGTAATGTTTTTTATAATATGTGATGGTGGGCCACTGAGCAGGTAATTTAAACTACATATTATGACGTCTTAGGTGGACCACTAAATGGACATCATTATTTTATTTAAATTTTTCGTCATTAAAAAAAATACCTACCCCTGACCCCCCTGGCGCCAAAGCTGAATCCCCCCCACAATGTGTTACAAATGCACATTCAAAACACCTCTTACTTTTGAATTTAAATGAAAACGGTTATCAAGGAATTTTCCGTCATTATTATTTATATTAGCAAAGAAAATAATTTTACAATCATTTTCCTTATTTGCATTTCATTTGATAAAAATGTTCTTCATAATTACTTATGTATCAACATAAAAAAAACTTAATTGCATACTGGTACATGGTTTATAAAGACATAGCACTTGTACAACAGTTTAACATGTCAGAATTATTGTAAACAGAAGACCTGCTTACAATGGTGGTACGAGTATATTTTATAACACTCTTGGCTGCTACTTGTATTCATGGTAATAACTATATACTAAGTATTAAGAATAGTTTTAATGATCCAAATTAAACGTATGAAAATAATATGATGTCTTTAAAATGTTCAGACCAAACCAAACCAAACTTTAACTCTGAATATACTAAGTTTACTTTGATATCCTTTAAAATTAAAAACCTCCTCCTCTTTTTGATGTCAGTGAAAAGTGTAAAGCAAAAACCAATTACTTAGGTTAACAAGTATTTTATAAGAATTTTATTTTACAAGTAATTGAAGCTCAGATTCAAGAAGATGAAGATAAGAGAATAGTTGGAGGAAAGGATGCACCGGAAGGAGCATTTCCGTGGCAAGTGTCGCTGAGGAACATCCAGGGAAGGGAATACCACATCTGCGGAGGATCCATACTGAACAAGAAATGGATATTGACAGCGGCCCACTGCCTCAAGTAGTAAGAAAGATTGAAAAATTTTTGCTGCAAGACTTTGTTACATTACTTCTATTAAATCGTTACAATATAACAGTTCTGCAAATCTAATCTGCTGCGCAGTTTGTCAGCGGAATCAGCGCTTGTTTATAATATTTATAACTGGGTTTATAGCATCACTACAAAGCAAGAAAGCGGTTCCTGAGTTCAAAGTACGCTTACTGATCCTGCCATGATCCTTCGTTATGCAACTCTTAAAATCTAAACCATTGAATAGTGAGGGGTCAAATATTTGTTGGCTCACTCGCCGTAATAGTTTTTTATTCGCAGTTTTTTAAGTTTCTCTCAGCACTATATATGGGAAAACGTTGCCGACATTAATACAATATTTATGCTGCAGAAGCGAGCCATACGTTCTATTTATAAAATGTCTGCTTTTGAATCTCTGAGAGAAAAATTTAAAGAAATTGGTATTCTAACTGTTGCTTCTCAATACATTTTGGATAATGTAATATATGTAAGAAAAAATATAAGTAAATTTAAAACTAGAAGTGACGTTCACTGTAGAAACACTAGAAATAAGCACAAACTTGACTTGCCGGTGATCAGACTTAGTAAAGTTAGTAAATCGTTTAAAGGTCAATGTGTTCGTCTTTACAATAAAATCCCAGAAAGCGTTCAAAACGTTTCCATTCATAAATTTAAAAAAGTAGTAAAAGAACGTTTGTGTGCCAAAGCCTAAAGTTACTATAAGGTCAATGATTTCATAAATAATAGCACATCTTGGGAGTAGGATGGCTGCTTGCAAGGCTTCTTCTACACTATTATAATATGACGTACAATTATGTATTTAATATATACTTATGTTAAGTTACTCAATTGTAAATTTTATATATTTTAAAAGATCAATCAATTTCAATCTAATTTTGCTTGTAGTCGCAACTCGAAAAACTTTGTTATCCTTGCCGGAACCAACAGGCTGTCAACTGGTGGAAAACGCTACAAAGTGAACTCGTTCATCAATCACGAGAAGTATAATGCCAGTACACTTAACAACGATATCAGTGTGATCAAGCTCGCTGATGAGATCGAATACAATGACAAAGTGAAGGCTATTGAAATGGACCAAGAGTATGTTAATGGCGGAGAAGAAGGTACCGTTTCAGGATGGGGATATATAAATGTAAGTAATTTAACAAAGTGACGACTGCGCGAAGGTCTTGCTTTCGATTCCCACACCGGAAAAACATATTTATAATTTACATTTGTATTTTTCTGGGGTCTGGTGTTACTATGTATTCCGGGTATGTATTTAAAAAAGAAATAGTGTATATAATTTATCGGTTATCTAGTTGCCATAACACTAGCTCTGCTTAGCATGGGACTAGATGGCGCTGTGTAAAGTGTCCTGAAGTTTATTATTATTATTATTTACGTCAGTTGTAGAAGGATTACTCCGTTCAGCCTTATTAGAATAGATTTAATCTCAAACTCCACATCAAAGTAAGTTTGGATATATCTGAGTATTAATATTAATTTCTTACGAAACTCGTCGTTTTTTGATGTTCTTATAATATTCATAGATATTCGTAAGACTGAACCTTATTGGTCTTTTATTTATAATTATCGAACTCAATAGCTGTACAACGTCAGTTTCAACTTACAAGTGCAACTCTACAGAAGTCATTTTACAGAATTTTCGCCAAACACCAGACAAATTGCAAATGCTCAAGGTGAATATCTTATCTGTGCAAAACTGCACAGAAAAATTACAAGAAGTTGAAGGACCGAAGTACACCAAAAATGCAATTTGCGCGTACAACAGACTCAGAGAGGGCACTTGTCAAGTAAGTAAATCTTAATATGTATACATGTAAATTAGAGTATTCTCCAGCTCGCACATCGAATAGGAAGAACTACTATTTCTCAATAAAACACAGCACTGTATGGAGAAGTACAAGCATTTATTCTTACATACACATCAATTATAAGCCTTGCGATCGCTCCCTCCGCGCGTTCTATTTAATCCAGTCATTTAAGGCATTTTATACCCCAATCAAAAATTTGATAAAAAATTACTAACTGTTAATAAAAAAATCTTTCATTATATATCATGGATTATGCATATGGGGGAAACCATGTAAAAAAAACGCGCTTTGCATTCTACCTCGAAGGTGGTGAGGAAACGAGTGCATCGTCACAATACAGTCGCTTCGCCACTTTCTCAGCACTATAATCCGAAAACCGTTGATTTTACAGAAAAACTATAAGAGACATTTTTTGTAGACAATTTTATGAGGAACAATTTTTATAATGACCTCTATTGACGTCCGAGCAATAGGTCGCGAAATATTTGCAAAAAACTGATTTTCGTGACCTTTTGACCTCTGTAATTTTTTTAGCCGGCACGATATCGATGTCGATTTTTCACAACTTCATAACAACGCCGTAATAAAGGTGTATACAAAAATTCAGCACACTAGGAATTTTTCCCCAGATGAAACCTTAAATGACTGGACTAATTTGAATCCTGCCATTTTGAATCCCCGCGCTTAGCCAACTTGTTACTATTTTTTTAAACCAGAGTTGCCAACGTACTAAAATATTATATTACGCATCATGTTTTTAAATTTTAACAATGAATATAATCGACTACGTATTTAATTCTTTCCGTATGGTAGAAATGGCTTACAGCCATAAGGCCGCCATTTGCATGTATCTATATTCTTCATTATTTTTTTGTATGTGTTGTAATTTTATTAACGTTTATTAAAAAATTTATAAATAAATAAATACTAAATATAAATAAAATATATTTCTCAAAAATTATTAAAATATTTAAAAACTTACTAGTCCTAAACTACTGAACCGATTTTAAATTAAATTTGCACACCGTGTGCAGTTTGATCCAATATTAAAGATAGGATAGCTTACATACCGGTATTGCCCGGGAAACGACGAACTACGCGGATAAACGGTAGAAAGGGTACTTCTGAGTAAGAGATTTCACAATTCAACTTAGCGTCTTAGATCTACCACTGTTAGAAAAATTGTCAAAATTATACTTATTTATGTATTATTTGAGAAGAGCTTTGTAGGCTTAAAACACATTGTTGCCTTCGTGTATGCCTGGAAATCATATCAACTTTATCCAAAACCGATTTGTTTCATGTGAAAAAATAAATAATATATACTAATATATAAAGCTGAAGAGTTTGTTTGTTTGTTTGAACGCGCTAATCTCAGAAACTACTGGTTCGAATTGAAAAATTCTTTTCTTATAGAATAGACAATTTATCGAGGAAGGCTTTAGGCTACATAACATCACGCTGCGACTAATAGGAGCGAAGAAATAATGGAAAAACAAATCAACGGGGACGAAGTCGCGAGCAACAGCTAGTAAATTAAATGTTACAGGGAGATTCCGGTGGTCCTTTAGTGAGAAAAAATAAGCAAATTGGGATCGTATCGTGGGCTGTTCCGTGTGCTGATGGATATCCCGACGTGTACACTAGAGTTTCTGCCTACTATGAGTGGATCAAGACAAATGCCAAGAATTAAACTAAACAAACTTTAAATACTTCTTACTGAAAATAAATTGTAGCGTTTTCATTAATACTTTATCATTTACACCTTCCCTTTTATATTATTTACTGATTTTTATCTTTAAACTAGCGACCCGCCCCTGCTACACAACGATCACAGCTTTTTTGTCAACCCGCGGTCGGTACCGCCGTGGCGCCGCGACAACTACGTCCCTGCATTTTAAATTTATAATATCTTCGGTTCTATTTACTTAAATTACATGTTATAAAAAGCATATTGGATCTATAATAACTGAACAATTTATTTAACAATTTTTTATATAACTTACTTAATTGGATAAGGATTAATGCTGTATAGTTAAAAATCACTTCGTAAATAACCATTTTAAATAAAGGATTAAAATGGTTATGGTGGGTTATCCCTAAGAGATAGACATATGCCATCGCGGACTTTTTTGTAGAACTTTTTCACGTGGACAATACTGTAGTACAATATTTTGGTCTATCTCGTAGGATTCAGCCAGCGTTTGCAATATAAGCGCAAAAAAAACGTTTTTATTTACGACATCACATTAGAAACCTCTAAATTTATCAGTCTTTCTCTACTATATTATGCATGTATTATACATATAAACCTTCCTTAAGAATTACTCTATCTATTAAAAAAACCTGCACCAAAATCAGTTGCGCAGTTTTGAAGATCTAAGCATACATAGGGACAAACAGATAGCGATAGCGACTTTGTTTTATACTATGTAATAAAATGATATATTCAAATAGCCAGTCACCAATTACTAGAATTTTCCACATACAAATTATAGCCGAAATAATTAATAAAGTATATGTAAAGTACATAGCTATGTTCTGTGATCAACCAGTTCTCAACTAAGATACTTTACTTACCAAAGGGTAAAAAGCTACATATCATTCTTAAAGAAGAATGATATTTAGCTTTTTGTTATTTACTTTAATTGACTGAATGGTTTACTTTACCTTTTTTTATGGAGGAAAATGGATGGAGGAGGATGATAAGGTGCGGCCAGGAATACCCACTAAAACCCTCTGCCACTCTTGGCCCTTATATATTACATTTTTGTAATATTTTATTTCATTGCTAAATAATAAGATATCACACAGTTCGTGCCAGTAGCGGGTATATAATACTCATATTTATCTGGCATTTTATTATGACTGCCACTTAGAAAGCTTAAAAAAGCCTAGTTCTAACTTTAGTATATTATAACTGCATATTGATTACTAGCTGTTGCCCGCGACTCCGTCCGCGTGGACTTTCATATAAATTTTAACCCTTTTCCCGCTTATAACCCTTTTTTTCAGTTAAAAAGTAGCCTATGTTAGTCTCCATCTTTTCATCTAGCTGTATGCCAAAAATCAGGTCGATTGCTTGCTTAGCTACGGCGTGAAGGAAGGACAAACACACAAACACACTTTCACATTTATAATATTAGTATGGATCAAGAAATTTAAGATCCAAGTTTTAAGCGTAATATACGCAATAAACAAGTAAAATTAATTTTTAAATATCTGAAAAGTAATTGAAAAAAAGATAACATTTTAATTTTCAATCGATAATTACAAAGAGTACTTATTTCATTTTAATTGACTTGTTGAGTACTAGAAAATAATTAGAATATATTGTTAACTAGCTGTTGCCCGCGACTCCGTCCGCGTGGACTTTCATATAAACTTTAACTTCCCCTTTCTCCCCCTTATAACCGTTTTTTTAGTTAAAAAGTAGCCTATGTTTTATCTCAGGCTCTAGACAATCTGTGTACCAAATTTCAATTCAATCGGTTCAGTAGTTTTGGCGTGAAAGCGTAACAGACAGACAGACAGACAGACAGAGTTACTTACGCATTTATAATATAATAATATAATATATAATATAATATATTATTATTATTATTATTATATATTATATATTATATAATTATATAATATAATATTATATATATAGTATATTATGGATTAAATTTTGACTTAATAGCATATGAGGAATGTTGTTTATTAAAATTAAATTCCGTACACCCTACCATATATAGGTTTTGAGACAACTTTTACGTTACAAAATACAAGTATTTGTGTCGTCTTTCCTATAATAATAACAATAAGTACATAATAAAAATCATTTATTCCTAAAACAACCAAAACATTGGTAAGCAAAAGCTCCACACAATCATAATTCTAGATAAAACATTATTATTTAATATTTAATTACGTTATTGCAATTATACATTTTAAAAAGTTATGTCAATAATATAATAAACGAATTTCGAGATTTTTACCTTTTTATGGCAAGGAAAGGGGCGAACGCGGTTATGTAAGGGTGGAGATGGACTAAAAGAACATAGAGCTAGAGCTAGAACTAGAGTATTCTTCCGTTAATATCTAGTGTAAACTAAAGCTTGACGTATCTATTTACACTAGAACTAGAACCATAACAAGAATGTTCTTTCTTAATCATTTTTGGTGTAAACAAGAGATGAGACCGCTCAGTGGAGCGAGCGCGTCCGAACACGCTAGAATGTTCTAAGCAACTGTTTACGCGCTCTTGCGCCGTTTACATCGAGCGAGCGAGCATTCTTAAAATATTCTATAGAATCTTTGCGAACGCACTTAGAACAACGAAAGAATGCTCTACGCCTGTTTACACTAGAAGAATTTGACGTAGTGGGGATAGAATGAGCATTCGCTCGTTTGGTGTAAATCCACCTTAAGATGTCTGTAATATTTTTTTGACAAAATATATGATTATTATTATCATTCTAGTGAATATCTCGGTAATTGAAACACGTCCGTTCGGTATACTGGTTTATTAATATAATTTTTGCATGCTCTATGAAATGCGGCTAAACATGTACCATCCAAAACGTAAATAACAACTCAATAATCATGTTTATTTGCAAATAAATGATTTATTATTATTATTATTATACAAGATTTCTATATACCCTCTTATTCATATCAAGAGTAAAATGGAAAAATTCACTCCTGAACAAGTATTAGCGCAGAAAATGAGCAACGAATAATTTATCTATTTACTTTTAATCTATAAAAGTAATTTCCGTGAAGTACTTTTTATTACTTTAATTATTAATGTTTTATCAACGTAATTAAAAACTAAATTACATACAGCCATATAAATACAAAGTTAGGAATTTTTTCTCTGGAAACGGGTTCCTCAATATCGCTGAAATGGTTATGCGATCATTTTTGTTGGTACTCTTTGCAGTAGCTTGCATTCAAGGTAAGAATTTTATTTCTATTCACTACTTTTCTTTTAATTTCTGTTTTCTTTTTGCTTATTTTCATATTTGAAAAAATAGAACTACAAAAAATCATCGGGAAGGGTAGTATGTTTCCTGTAACGAAAAATTTAGAAAGTGATCAACCACTATCCTATTGTTTTTAGATATCCTTATGTCAAAGAAACGACAGGATAGTGGGAGAATCAGCTCCTCTACTAATAACTATCCTGTTATAATTACAGACTACAAATAAAAAAGTAATTAATCAGCATCGCTTTCCAAATATTTTAGGCAAAAACATAGGAAATGATAAGAATATTGTGGGAGGACAGAACGCACCAGATGGAGCTTTCCCATGGCAAGTGTCGCTGAGGAACGTCAGAGGACTGGCCTACCACTTCTGCGGAGGATCAATAATTGACAAGAAATGGGTGTTGACAGCGGCTCACTGCACTGAAGGGTAAGAAACGTGACTTGCAAATACAAATTCAGAAGATCTAAACTTGCATCGAGTTTTTTGTAGTGGAAAAAACCTCATCGACGAATCTTCGAGTTAGACCATTGGTTATGTCCTACCGTAAGGAGCGGGGTGCCCGGGCAACTTAGCAGACTCTTCCATAACAGTTGCATTGTTCTTACATGCACTTTTAAATCGTCACAAAGAGACAGTTGCTTTTTATAAGACAGATCTTTCGTTATAAGGCGATTGGACATCAAAATTTACAGTCTATATAAGTTAAATATTTTTTCAATTGCAGAGTGCCAATCAGTACCTTCGTTGCCCATGTAGGATCGAACACACTATCTCACGGTGGAAAAGGTTACAAAATTGAAAAGATTATTAATCACAAGAATTTTAGTACTAGCACAGGCTTCCACGATATTGGCTTACTTAAACTTACTGAAGAGATCGAATATAATGATAAAGTAAAGCCTATTGAAATGGATAAAGATTATGTTGAAGGGGGCACGGAATGCACCATTTCAGGATGGGGATACACAGATGTAAGTAAAATAAATCGCCAGATTACTTACCAAAGATTACTTAGATCTAAAGAGACTAATTATTTATTAAAGAACTCAATTAATTGAAGTAAATATAAAAAATGATGTTTCCATTTGTAATTAACATTAGAAAAATCACAATCAGTACTTGAAATTTGTACATTATACCGTATAATATTGTATTTTACAGAATAACAAACGTGTTCCCAACGATTTGCAAATGCTCAAAGTAAAAGCGTTAACTGTTGATGATTGCAAAGAAAAATTGAAAAAGTTCGAAGGACTGCAGTACTCCAAAAATGCTATTTGCGCATATAACAAGCCCGGAGAAGGCTTTTGTCAGGTAAGATTTTTTTTAATTGAAAATACTTGACTCTAATGGCACGTTTACATGCTTGCCAAGGCTTCGCAAGCGGCAAGTCTCCACAAATTTCGTTTGGCGTTTGAAAGGAGTTTACACGCCTGAGAACGCGTCAGTCTGCAAGATAGATCCAAGCATGGCGGACGCCGAACTTGTGACGGCTATTGCATTTGGTTTATCGTACTCTTATTTAAAATACAAGCGGACCAACGTGTAAATGCGACGCAAGCGCTTGCCGCAAGCGCCCACAAGCTCACGCAAGCCAAGCCAAACGCCCTCTTTACACTTTTGTGATTGTCGGGGCTTGCCAAGGCTTGGCAAGCGTGTAAACGTGCGTGTTAAAGATCCATAAATGCTATTGACTCTTTTAATAATTTAAATGAAGGTCCACTCCATCTAAATCTAAGGTCTATCCACTTAATTTCGGTGAATGTGGGACTGTATTGAACCTGTACCAACGTCATTTTTATCTTCAAGTCGTGGTTAACAAATCACTTACACGCACTGAGCAGATCGCATTATTATTATTCCAAGATCCACTTTGGTGTGGAACTCTTAACCGTTTTTCTCAATCAATATAATTTAAGATATTTTAAGTGCCAGCATAGCTTCGCTTTGCATCAGCCGAGATCACAATCAAATGTCTCCCTATCATAAAAAATAGATATTAAATCTTCAGGCCATTATTTATTTGCTGACCCGGTGAACTTGAAATGTATGTTGAAAATTAGGGTACATTTTCACCACATTTTTAAACTTATTACTGAATAGCTTTGAACATATTCCACATATCATGGTTCACCACACATTCCGTTAAAGGTCCATGAACCCTAAGACGCCAAAGTAATGATCAAAGTAGGTGTATATATTATTATGTATGTAAAGCTCACGAGGTCAACACCAGAACACAAAGAGACCCTAATAAACTTGTTATAATAGAACACCCTAAGATTCTTAAATATAATATAAACGCAGTTTTTATGTGTGTAAGCGTTTACAACAAGATACCAATAAATTTAAAACAAAACCCCGACAATATATTTTTGACAAAATTATACAAATGGCTGACTAATAAATGTTTTTATTGTATAAAGGAATTTTTTGACAATTAATTAAATCGAGGACATAATAATGTATTTCTGATAAAATATAATTTTTGCATGCTGTATGAAATGCGGCTAATCATGGTACATGTTTCATCCAAAATGTGAATAACAACTCAATTCTCATGTTTATATGCAAATAAAGATGTATGATTTATGTATAATGTCTATTACAGGGAGATTCCGGTGGTCCTCTAATCAGAAACAAGAAGCAAGTTGGAATCGTTTCCTGGAATATACCATGTGGAAGAGGTTATCCCGATGTTTACACCAGAGTTTCTTCGTACTTAGATTGGATCAAGGAAAACAAGAAATAAATTAAATAACGCCTTGAAATTTCTAGTCTAAACTTTCAGTCCATGAGAAATGAATTCAAATAAACTCGAGCAATAAAAAAGAATTTTATTTTTCACGTATTATGGTTACTAAAAATGTCATCTTAACGAACCAAGTACTTTGCACTTATATAATTACCACTACTAAATTTACGTTATACAATCCCGACCACATACTGAAAAATGTTTAACAAAAATATACCCATTTAAACAGTAAACTAAAAAGCAAATAAATTTATTTGCTTTGCACTGATTAATGTCTATGTATTTTCAATAAGTATATAGAAATTATAATTATAATTATTATTATATTAAGTGGGTACCCAGTAAATTCTACAATAATCTTACTACCGAATATCGAAACAAAATTGTGACGGAAAGTGGTTGTATGCGAAAAGTTCAATGTTGTAATCATGGACTTTATTATTCTATGGCTATAATTCGTAGAGCAAAACCCTCGACTGTCTATGGTTTTGATCATCAAATACACGCAGGGCCGCGCCAACCCCCGGTAGCGCCAGTGCGCAGATCCTACGAAGCGCCTCTTTTTTTAACGAATCTTCATGAAAAACGAAATTATTTTTTTAAAGAATATTATAAATATTGAAAGACGTGTTCAATAAGCTTAATATATTATGTTTTGTTGTTTACAAGACTATTGTTCCGCCTATTGTACCTACTTACTTATCGATAATCCACTACAAAAAAAAAAACAATTCATTATTACAAATAACAAAAATAATTCCGGTGGCAGTGGCGGCGCGGCGCCCCCTATTTTCTTGGCGAATGTGTGCACCGCACCGCACACTTAAGACGGCGCGGCCCTAAATACACGGTAGGTGCTGTGAAGCGTTGAAGTTCCCTGTGTGTCTATTCCGTCGTCAGATCTAACCCAAACTTATTAATTGTAGCGTTATAAGAAAATACTTAATAAAAACATTAATCACCGATTTTTGAAGGTTCTCGATTTGCCATCATTAAGTCCTGATTAAGAAAAAAGAATCATAAACCTTCACCTCTGAGAAGTGGTGTAAAAAAAATAATATTCAATTTTTTTTTATGTATGAATGAGTACGTCACTATCAGACAATATAAGTACCTATATTCACATGGAAATTTACTGTTACTTAAAGTAATTTGAACCTGAAAAGAAAGTTATCATTAAAATGTAAATTTACCTTGTTCAAAATTCTTGTTACTGGGTTTTTTCCGTTGAAACCAATTTCCGCCTACTATTGTTTAGTACATATTATATTAATTATCATCCTTTTATCAACGCAATTATAAAACTTATTTACATACAGCTATATAAATACCAAGTAATCCAATATTCGAATAAGACTGGCTCAACAACACCAACAAAATGGCTACGCCAGTATATTTTTTAATGCTTTTGGCTGCAACCTGCACTCAGGGTAAGAGTTTTCTTATACTCACATAATCCTACTAATATGTACATATAATTAATGTAAAAGTTTGTGAGAATGTATGTATGTTTATTATTCTTTCACGCAAAAACGGCTGGACCGATTTAGTTGATATTCGGTACGTAGACAGGTGATACCCCGGATTAACACATAGGATACTTTATATGTCAGTATTGCTCCGGGAAGGAAAATAACGCGGGTAAAACCGCGTGAGGCACGGCTAGTAAAATATGAATCATTAACTTCATCCTCTAAATAACATTGGTTGAAAAATGTATTAATAATTTAAGGTAAGAGCATAGAAGATACCGATAAGAGAATAGTAGGAGGAAAAAAGGCTCCAGACGGGGCTTTTCCGTGGCAAGTGTCGCTTAGGAACATCCAGGGAAGAGAATACCACTTCTGCGGAGGGTCCATACTTGATAAGAAATGGATATTGACAGCGGCTCACTGCACCAATAGGTGAGTAGTGTGAAACTAGAAAGACGGTCGATGTTTGGCTGTGGTATTGATTGGAGCGTCGGTGTAGTGCACCCCTGCCCGAAGTTGGGCTTTATAGCAAAGTTCCGGATAGCACTGCACTGGCTATGGGCTGGCGTTACTCTTACAATCAGGAGTGCGTCCAGCTCGTTTCCCCTCTTCATAGTATAAAAAATCACTTGTTGCTGATTGCCACAACCAAATATCGACCCTCAAACTTATTTTATCTACACACAACTAGACATTGGCAAAATTGCGGTAACGCAGCACTGCCATTTCACCAACGAACTTAAGACTTATTTTATTTCTAAATTGTGGGCAACTGCTCAGAAGGTTTGTCCATAAAGCGACCACATCCGCCCATAAACAGCATAAAAGCGTTACTCTTACCATCAGGAGTGCGTCCAGCTCGTCTCCCCTCTTCATAGTATAAAAAAGCTCTTGGTAGCTTTTTAAGCACCGAGTTCGTTGCCAACCTAAAGTAGGGAAAAAGAAAATAATTGTGATAAAAGGGAATAAACGGATCGATAAATGAGGCGGAGGTTTTCTTTTTAATTAGTCAATGGCTATAGAATTACAAACATAATGTTAATAATATAGTTCACTTTTTTTTGTTAACACAGGGTCCACACGCTGTGTCAATAAAAATATTTTTCTATTTTAGTCTAAAGCCTGACTCCATCGTCGTTGTCGTTGGAACAAACAAACTGTCGACTGGTGGAAAACGATACAAAGTCCAATCGATTATTAATCACAAAGATTTTAGTACAAAAACAGGCCTTAACGATATCGGTGTGCTCAAGCTTACTAAAGAGATAGAATATAATGATAAGGTGAAGGCTATCGAAATGGACGAAGATTTCGTTGATGGAGGAGTCGATTGCACCATTTCAGGGTGGGGATACACAGATGTAAGTGTAATGTAGTATTATTTGGTAATGTCGAAAGAAAGGAGTCTCTCGTCACAGAATTCTCCAATTTAAAATTACCTATTTAGAAGTAAATGGAGATAAAACCGAAAAAAATTGTCATATAAATTGTAACCTAAATTTAACTAAATAATAAATTACCTAATTGAATTTTAAAACGTTGAAATAGTAATTTGATTGTATATGCTATGTTTCAGAATAATCAAAATGTTCCTAACGATTTGCAAATGCTCAAAGTAAGATCTTTGACAGTGGATGATTGCACCAAAAGATTGAAACCGATCAGAGGACTGCAGTACTCCAAGAATGCTATTTGCGCATTTAGCAGACCTAGAGAAGGCATTTGTCAGGTAAATATTCGATATAGGTCTTAACTGTTCATTTTATGGCCATTTTTATGGCCATATAAATTAACAAAAACGAAATTTCTAAGAGATATTCTACTTTGTACTTAAGGTTCTTTTTATGATTTTAGGGAGATTCCGGTGGTCCATTAATCAGAAATAGCAAGCAAATCGGCATCGTCTCATGGAATGTGCCGTGTGGAAGAGGCTATCCTGATGTTTATACTAGAGTCTCCTCTTACCTTGATTGGATCAAGGACAACACCAAAAATTAAATCGTTAACCCAAAAAAAGTTTACTTAAAAATTCTGAAAGTGTACAAGTCCCAAAATTACCAATATACTTTTCGTCTTCAAAAAATTGCACTGCAAGATTAAAATTCAAGAAATCAAATAAATACCTGCAAAAAAGTCAGTTTTTTTTCATTTAATTTCTAATTTTAATATTTTGTCTATCGTGATAGGAGATCATATTTCCAACTGAGGTGTAGTTGTTCCGAAAGTTTGTGCAAATGTAAAATGTAGGTAATAAAAGTGATAATTGGTTCCTATGTAGTGTTATGTACTTAATCAGCTTGCTCTTTCAATTTTTTTGACATAGACAACCTCAACGGTGGAACCTCTTTATGTCCAATATAGGCATACACGAAAAAAACATTGCTTGTATAGTTTACGGCTGATGTAGAATTGTTATGGTATTTAGTTTTCAAAAAAGCTAAGGACACTAATAAAATTTAACTAATAATCTAATGTTGATGGGATATTAAACTGTTGAGGACTACTGCTACCACCTACTGAATGTTCTCTTCTACCAAAAAGGAATAAGATTTAAAGAAACGAAGCTGATTTCTTTTTATCACAGTACATTTGCTCCACTTATGAATATTGTCAGTCATAAGTCAAATACCTATGTAAGACATGTTTTTTTATTCAATTAGGCTTATAGGTATAGGTATAGGTAACACGGGCTAGTTTCCGCAACTCCACGTAAAGGCGCGGTTTTTGCGTGTTAGGCTTACATTAAATATTATCCCACGAAAAACATTAAATGTAAAAAAATGCCCAGTCTCTTTATGCAGTCTTTCCATCTTAACCAAAGTTTTGAGATCTCATAGAAGCTAAGTCCTATTCAAAATTCAAATTATTTTGTAGTTATAAATCAACATTTAGTAATTGTATCAATAGTTTTCGCTAGATTATGATTATAGTGACCAGATTTGTTTATATGGATTTATTTTTCGGGGCAAAAATCCCATAGCCATATACACTTTCCTCTGTAGGAAAAACGCGGCTACGTCATGCACACTTCAGACTAGAAATCCCCGATGTTCCTCCGTGCACCTTGCGACGGACTAATAGTGACGCCAAGATATTAGAAAAGATTACCTACACAATTTATTTGTAAATTACTTTTATGCATTTTACTTAAATCATTATTATTATTATACATAGTATAAAACAAAGTCGCTATCGCTGTCTGTCTGTCCCTATG
>JADANM010001663.1:8677480-8714690 GCA_026213755.1 Eurema hecabe
ATTATATATTGTGGTAAGCTTCACTTAATATTTAGTGTTTAATTCATGACAATCGGTTGATAAATAAAAAAGTTATGGCAATTTAAAGAATCATGTTGAACTTGCTGAACGTTTGTTGGCGCGGGTTAGATATTTTGTATTATAGGATAGTTTGTTTTAGATTAATACGTTAATAGTTAAAATAATTAAGTTCTTCAACATGTTCAAAAATGCTGCCCAAAGTCACTTTACTACGCGGGCGAAGTCGCGGGCACAGCTAGTTTTAAATAATTTTAGTGGTATTAAAGTATAACTTTTAATACAATATTACTTTTTTAGTCGATCTCTAGGTACCTATGTCGCTGTGGTGGGCACGAACAAACTGTCTTCTGGTGGAAAAGGATACAAAGTGGAAAATATAACAAATCACAAGGATTATGATCCAACTACTCTTAACAACGATATCGGAGTGATCAAGCTCACTGAAGAGATAGAATACAATAACAAAGTGAAGGCTATTAAAATGGATAAAGATTCGCCCTTATAATAGCGTTCTCCCTGTAGTGGTTGAAGACTCGTAGTTTCTTGATGCTTCCGTTTTGTATTAATGTCTAAGCGTCTTAATAGTTCTTTTCAGAACCAGCTTCAGGGGTATAAAGACTTATAAGGTAAGAGGTAAGTTTTGTGACTACGATACCTACTACGTGTATGTACGTAGGTATGTAGCCACATGTTCAATAAATATAGTTATTTTTGTTACATCCGACAATTTTCGAGTCATTTAAACTGACCTTGTATTAGCAAAGTGCGATAAAATTCAGTTCTGCGATAAAAAGCATGTAAAACAAATGGAAGTCTAAAAATAAGTGTCTAGAAAGCGTTTTCTATAATTTTAATTATTAATGTTTTTATAATCATTAACATATTTATTTAAAATTACAAACTCATTAAAAACAACTATATAAAGACATAGTTCTCAAAAACAATGAGCCATACTGTATATTTTTCACTGTACTTGCTTCACAATTACGTGAAAATGATACTACCTGCATATTTTTTAGTGGTCTGGGCAACAGCTTTTATTCAAGGTAAATGTTTTAACTTTTTTTAATATTATTCATGTTCATAAACCATTTTATATATTACTGTTGCTCGCGACTTCGTCCCCGTCGGTTTCTGGGGTTTAAAAGCTTTTATATAATATTTTATTACTATTATTTTTAGTTTTATTTTCTTGTTAAAACAAATTTATTTACGATACGATAATAAAGGTTATAGTGACTCGATCTTGGAAGATAAACACATACCGTCGCGGACTTTTTTTTAGATCATTTAAAGAGGAATAATTCTTTAATAGCGTTTTAGCAGCGCCCGCAACGGCAGCCCTCAAAAATGAATAATTTTCCTCGTTTTGTTCACATTTTCCATTATTTCTTCGTTCCTATTAGTCGCAGCATAATGTTTTATGGCCTAAAGCCTTTCTCGACAAATGTTCTACTCAATAAAAAAAGAATTTTTCCATTCGAACCAATAGTTCTTGAGATTGGCGTATTCAAACAAACAAACAAACTCTTCAGCTTTATAATATTAATTAAGTGTAGATTCAAATGTTTTGCAAACCCAAACTGTTCACACATTAAAATCTTTAAAATACTGGAAACATGTTTTTGTTTAAAAATACACTGCAAATTTTTAAGGTCAGGAGATAGAAAATGATGGTAAGAGGATAGCGGGTGGTCAGGATGCACCAGAAGGAGGGTTTCCGTGGCAAGCGTCGGTGAGGAACATCAAGGGACGACAATACCACGTCTGCGGAGGATCCATAATTGGCAAGAAATGGATATTAACAGCGGCTCACTGCAGTATTCGGTAAATAAAGACGTGAATTAAAACTCAAATTGCAATAAAAACCACCATACAAGCTTTCCTATCGACATTCAACAGTTATTAAAAGGCTGGCAGTGGCAACTCACTTCAAATGCGAAAAGCTGTTCATAGGGGGCGTTGACTATTTTACGTCAAGTGGCTCGCCTGGACATTTTCCTTCCAATTTAAAAAAATAATAATTCCCTTATAATAAGACATTTTTACTCCCATTTCACGATTTGAATGTTCCATAGAAAACTGTTTCTGTTTTAGTCGAACGGCCGATTCCTTAGCGGTTGTTGTGGGGTCGAACAAATTGTCTTCAGGAGGAAAAGGTTACAAAGTGCAATCTATTATAAATCACAAGGGTTTTAATCCTAGTAATGCCGTTAACGACATCGGTCTGCTCAAGCTCGCTAAAGATATAGAATACAATGATAGAGTGAAGCCTATTGAATTAGACAATGATTTTACTGGTGCGGGAGTGGTATGCACCATATCAGGATGGGGATATACCGATGTGAGTCTTCTTAAATGTTTATATGGATGTCTAGCTGTTGCCCGCGGCTCCGTCCGCGTGGCCTTTCATATAAACTTTGTCCCCTTCCCCGCTCATAAGTCATTTTTCATTTAAAAAGTAGCCTATGTTTTATCTCAGGCTCTAGACCATCTGTGTACCAAATTTCATTACAATCGGTTCAGTGGTTTGGCCGTGAGCCGTGAAAGCATTGTGTTATGGCAACTAGATGACAGAATAAATTACATATACATACTTTTATTTTGTAAATACATACACACAATACATAGCAACACCCAGACTCCAGGAAAATACAAATGTAAATTACAAATACTTATATTTTTCCGGTGTGGGGATCGAACCCTCGCGCAGAAAGCAGTTGTGCTACCACTGCGCCAAGCGGTCGTCAATTTATATAGCTTCGAATTGTCGTTTAAACATATTTTATTAAATAAATATTTGACATTACAGAACAATAAGCGCGTACCTGATAAATTGAAAATGCTTAAAGTGACGACCTTATCAGTACGAGACTGCTCGAATAAATTAGCTAATAATAACTTTAAGTATACACAAAAAAATATTTGCACATTTAACAGACGTGGAGAAGGCTTTTGTCAGGTAATTATGTTTCATGTTGTTGGCCTTTTGTAACAGTGTACAATCGTTTTATGAATTTCGCGTCCTCCTCAGCGGAGGAGACTAAAATGGTTCATAGTCTTCAAATTATAATCTTAGCCGGAGGAAGTAATTTACATCAAGACCTTAATCATGGTTTCTGTTATTTTATAAATGAAATTGATAGTAGCTACGAAATCTTCTTTGAACAACATCTCAAAGACTCCTGATTTTTTTATTTTTAGCAGCCCTAAACAAAAGATATTAAAAATACTAACCAATTAAAACAAAAGTATGGGATTGAATAAATTCAACCGATTTCGAACTCACTTGTTATTTCTATACATTTTATATTTATATTCAATTATCTGTGCGCTTTCTTTCTTTCTTTCTTATATTATGGCATAAGCGTCTAGCTTTTTGCCAATGTCAATGTAATAAGAGGCAACGTGGTCAAGATAAAAGTCGATATGAGTCAAGTAAAATCGTCATCAAGTCGTCTTTAGTCCAGTCATTAAGTCCTTTCGTTCTGCCCTTCGTAAAGTGATAGTGAGCTTTACGAAGAACCTCGACGAATCTTGGAGCAATCGGAACGGCGCTACTAAGCGCTCTCAAATGAATTCTTCATTTCTTGGACACTTATAAGCTAGTTTACTGCATGATACACTATCACAATCATACATTAAATCACTTTATGCACCAAAAAAGGAATATTCAATCGAGATTATATATAGACGCCGCACGATTCCCGCCAAAACTCCATCTGTGCGCTTTAGATACGTGTATGTATGTTTGGGGAGTTTTAGCGGGAATCTGGCGGCGTCTGTTTGTAATCTCAATGGAATGTTCGTTTTTTGGTGCATAAAGTGATTTAATGTTTGATTGTGATAGTAAATCATGCAGTAAATTAGCTAATAAGTGTCCAGGAAATGAAGAATTCTTTTGAGAGCGCATAGTAGCGCCGTTTCGATTGCTCCAAGATTCGTGGAGGTTCTTCGTAAAGTTCACTATCACTTTACGAAGGGCAGAAAGAAACGACTGACTGACTTGACTAAAATTTATGAAGTGAAGGGTAAAAATAATAAATAAGATATGACCTAAAGTCTTGTGTTACCAGGTCATTAAATTAAAAAAAAAGTATGTATGTTTTTTTTTTATTTTAGGGAGACTCCGGTGGTCCTTTAATCAGGAACAATAAGCAAGTGGGAATTGTTTCATGGAATACGCCGTGTGGAAAGGGCTATCCTGATGTTTATACTAGAGTTTCTTCCTACATTGGCTGGATTAGGGACAACGCCAAGAATTGAACCAAATATGCTTAAAGCCACTTTTATGGCGATACGAGTCTTCTTATCGTCTTTGTTTGAAAGCACGTCTTTGAATTCATAAAAAATGCACTTTCTTTCTTCTAAATATAACACACTTCTTCTTACTTACAATATTTTTTGTATGCATACTGCCTTATTTCTTTGATGTGTTATATTTGAAGAAATCACTGCCAAGTTATAAAGCCTCCCATTCTTTATATACCTATATAATTTTTTAATGTTATTTGTGATTGATTTTTTCCTTATGTGTGTACAATAAAGTGTGTGAAATAATTTATATGTTTTTTTCATAACGAACACTTTGTCTATTAAAATGATCAGATAATGTGAGCGGTCCAGTTAATTAGACTTTGAAGGTAACAAGAAATCCCGATAGATAGATCTAAAAATTGGTATGAATAATTTGGTGCAAATAATTTTTTTGATGGTAAAATATGACAAAATAGACTTTTCGTGTTTTTCAGCTAAACGATAAGTGCCTTGCATCAGTCTTATGAAACAGAAATACTAATTAGCTGTGTCTAATGTCCCCGGTGAAAATAAAAACCCGTAGTATCTTATCTTGAGTATTTTATTCATACTCTACTGTAATAGTCAAATTGATTTAAAAAAAGTTTTTTTATATTATTTGAGAACATTTCTTGTAAAAAAGTAATTTTCATAAAGCTAGTTCGATAATTTAACAACATCTTGAGTGCTGTTTCCAGGACAGGGTTGAACCCTAATTGAACATAAATTTGCTTATGAAAATACCTATTTTTACTTGACCACAACTATGTGACCCTGCGGCCAAAGCTGGATCCTACACCAGAAATTTGACCCCCAGCCGACCGCAGGTTAGAAATTTGTAATATCTTCGGAACTATTTACTTAAATTACATGCCATAAAAAGCATATTGATCTATAATAAATGCACAACTCAATGAAGAGATGCTGAGAGAATGCTATATAGTTTAAAATAAATTCGCCATTTTTTGGTCAAGGATCAAAAATGGTTATGGTGGGTTATCCCTAAGAGATAGACATATGCCATCGCGGACTTTTTTGTAGAGCTGTTAAGTGTAAGTTATGACGGACATATTGTAATAAGATCTGTTACGGATACCGCAATATCCACGCTCATAATTTAAGCCCTAAATATTATTTCAGAACCAATGATAATATTTCAGGACATTTATACACAGCGCAATCACGTTCCAAGCTAAGCAAAAGCTTGTGTTATGGCAACTAGATAATGGAATAAATTACATATACATACTTTTCTTTTGTAAATACATACATACAATACCCAGACCCCAGAAAAATACAAATGTAAATAACAAATACATTTTCCGGTGTGGGGATCGAACCCACGACCCTTCGCGCAGAAAGCAGTTGTACTACCATTGCGCCAAGCGGTCGTCAAATTCGCCAAGATATTATATTTAAATAAATTTCTAAATCGAAGGGTGCCAAGAAAGAGGTGTCTGATGCTTTCTATGCGGCCTGGGACCTTGGGCGGCCAACACTACCAATCCGTCATTCCCAAACAATAAATGATTTTATAAAACTTAAGGAATATGTATTTTTTATTCTTTTTACTTTTAACTGCTGGGTTTTAGTCAAAGTCAAATACTTGCAACACATACATAAACACTTTTGAATCATCATGGTATAACAAAACATTGGTGTACCACCAATTCGAAAAGCAGTTTCTACAGAAAAGATCTCACAAGGAATGATAGGTGATAAATGATAATATATTATGATTTTCCCAATCAATCATTCACGCACGATATTATTCATCATCACTCAATCACTTCACCGTATACATACCACAAGCTTACCCACAAAACACATACACACACACACACACCACACCTATGCACTTTGATACTTGGTCAGAACCCATTAAAATGCAATGCCACCTTTGTTGTTATGTATTATACTTATATATGTACTATGTTAAGTTACACTTCCTTTGGTAGTTCAATACGCGTTCATTCTCTTGAAGGCAACTAAATGAACTGTTTGGCCAAACACTGTCTCTTAAGATACAGGACTCCTAGTTTAAGAGGCAGGGTTATAATTTTTCTTGTTTTGTATAGATTTAGCTAAATGAATGGCATGTATGACCACCTTATGTCTAATCTGTATAGTTACTTTTGAGAAATAAAGATTTTTTTTTTATTTTTTATTTTATTTTATTCATCCCGGTTTGGCCGGGTACAGCTATTCATTTTAATGTAAACATATAAAAGGAGAAACTGACTAACTGACTGACATATCAACGCACAGCCTAAACGGCTAAACGTAGGCCCTTGAAATTTGGAAGAGACGTAGCTTAGGTACCGTAGAGGTGCACTAAGAAAGGAATTCTCGAAATTCCCACGGGAACGAGAATTAGCGGGAAAGTCCTTTTGTATGAAAAATCTAAACCGCTTAAGTTAGACGCTTGAAATTTGGCATGCTACCTGCATGCCTTAGTAAACTTTTCACATATGATTGTCTCGGCGTGCCTGTGAACCTGTCAAGGTGCAACAAGGTAGGAACATTAAGGGAGTTTTAGTCGGTAGTCATTCAGAGCCCGACATAACCCATCCACCTCCCCATGGTGGGCGGGTATCTATAAGAGGATTTTTTTCCTGAAAAAAAAGGTACCTTAGTAAACTTCAAGTAGAGTTCTTTTTTTACAACCAACCAAATTTCAAATAATTTGACCTTGTATTAGCAGTGCGGTAAAAGTCACTTCATTATCGGAAAATGCATGTAAGACAAATGGAATTCTAAAAATAAATGTCTAGCTAAAGTATTTTCTATAATTTTAATTATTAATGTTTTCAAAACAATTAACATTTTTATTAAAAACCTTATTAAAAACAGCAATATAAAGACAGTTCTCCAAAACAACAAGCCAAACTTATTCTTCACTGCATACTGTCTTAACAATTACGTGATAATGATACTACCCGCCTATTTTTTAGTAGTCTGGGCCATAATTTTTATTCAAGGTAAGTGTTTCTTAAATTATTATTTTTTTAATGCGACGACCAATATTTATTATTCAAAGGCCTTGCTGGTCTGAATTGGTCTAACATTTAAAATAAAATAACAAAAGAAAATTAATGGGATCACACGTTAATATTTAATAATATGCTGCAAATTGTTCAAGGTAAGGAAATAGAAAATGATGGAAAGAGGATAGTGGGAGGCCGGGATGCACCAGAAGGAGGGTTTCCGTGGCAAGTGTCGCTGAGGAACACCAAGGGAAAGGAATACCACTTCTGCGGAGGATCTATAATTGACAAGAAATGGATATTGACAGCGGCTCACTGCACCATTAGGTAAATAAGGATATGACTCCTAACTCAAATTAATGAAGGCAAGCAAAGCAACCATTCCTATTGCCATACAACAGTTATTAAAACCAGGATACTCACTCCAAAAATCGCCATGAGTGTTCCTAGGCAGCTTTCACCACTTTGAGCAGTTGGAATGCTTTCTCGTTTTCTCCTAATTCAGTAAAAATATTCATTTTTAAGGACACATTTTTCTCCTCTTTCATGTGAAGTCACTATTTCGCTGTTTTATAAAAGAATATTTCTATTTTAGTCGTACGGCTGATACCTTTGTAGTTGTTGTGGGAACAAACAAACTTTCATCTGGTGGAAAACGGTACAAAGTGCAATCTATTATAAATCACAAGGGTTTCAGTACCAGTACAGCAATTGACGATATCGGTGTCCTCAAGCTCGCTCAAGATTTAGAATACAATGATAGAGTGAAGCCTATTGAAATGGACAGTGATTTTATTGGTGGGGGAGTTGAATGCACCATATCAGGATGGGGATATACCGACGTGAGTCTCCTAAAAATTTACTTCTAAAATTCTTACGTATTACCACATACACGTATTATGACGAAAAGTAATGAGACAAGCTGTTCTAAATATATTTGACCAATTGGTTATTGAGAATTGTAATTACCCATTACTAGCTGTGATCCGCAATGCTACCCGCGTAGTTCCCGTTCCCGGGGCAATGTAAGGATATAAAGCACCTTATGTGTTAATGCAGGGTATCACCTATCTACATACCAAATTTCAACTAAATCAGTCCAGCCGATTTTGCGTGAAAGAATAACAAACAGACATCCATACGTACATTCTCACAAACTTTCACATGTATAACATTAATAAGAGGTAGGATATGATTTGTTTTATAGTCAAATTTTTAAATAAGTATAAATTTTATAATATTGTGTAACACTTACTAATTTTATTGTGAATAGGAAGCGAATTGTGGTTATAATAAACACCAGGAAATTGTCCAAAAACATCGCACAAAATTTTGTGGACTACGACGTCTTCAAAATTTTTTTTATAACATAGGGGGCAAACGAGCAGGCGAGCCACCTGGCGGTAAGTGGTCATCGCCGCCCATCAACACTCGCAGAGCTTGACAACTCTGGAGTGGGTTGGCGACCTTTTAAAAAGATGTACGCTCTCTTCAAAGTTTCTTAATTCTGTTATAAACAATATATTGGCTGCTTATTTTGAATTGGCGTTTTAAAATTTGAATTTTTTATGAATTTGATATTACAGAACAATAAACGCGTACCGGATAAATTGCAAATGCTTAAAGTTAGGGCATTATCAGTACGAGAGTGCTCGAAAAAATTGGCTAATCATAAGTTTAAGTATACCAATAAAGCTATTTGCACATATAACAAACCTGGAGAAGGCTTTTGTCAGGTAAACATGTGTCCTGTTCTGGCACTTTTATATTATAACAGTGTACAATCGTCTTAAGAATACAGCGTCCTCCTCAGAGGAGAAGGAGACGGTTAGGTCGGACTAGCACGAAATGGTGCCACTATCGACTAAAACCCACCGGTTTTCGGAGAAGAACCAGTGGGTTGAAAAATGGTTTATAGCCTTCGGCAAATAATAAAGGAAGTAATAAATATAATAAATTTACATCAAGATCGTTATCATGGTTTCTGTTATTTAAATGAAATTGATAGTCGCTACGAAATCTTGTTTGAACAAGATCTCAAAGACTCCTTATTATTATTTTTAGCAGCCCTAAACAAAAGATATTAAAAATACTAATCAATTAGAACAAATGTATGGTATAGACTAAATTTAACTGATTCTGCAATTTTTTGTTATTTCTATATATTTTATAATTATATTCAATTACATATGTTTTGTGTTTTTATTTTAGGGAGACTCCGGTGGTCCTTTAATCAGGAACAATAAGCAAGTGGGAATTGTTTCATGGAATACGCCGTGTGGAAAGGGCTATCCTGATGTTTATACTAGAGTTTCTTCCTACATTGGCTGGATTAGGGAAAACGCCAAGAATTGAACCAAATATGCTTAAAGCCACTTTTATGGCGATACGAGTCTTCTTATCGTCTTCGTTTGAATGCACGTTTTTGAATACATGTAAAATGCACTTACTATAAGTAAACTTCTTCTTACTTACAATATTTTTTGTATACACACTGCCTTATTTCTTTGTTGTGTTATATTTGCAAAGGTTGTTTGGAAAAAATCACTGCCAAGCGATAAAGCTAGGGGCAGCTTTTGTAACATACTTTTATAATATTATTTGTGCTTAATTTTTGCTTTAGTGTGTACAATAAAGTGTGTGAAATATTTTTTTTTTCATAACGAACACTTTGTCTAATAAATATGAGCCGTCCGGTCAAATAAGACTTTGAAGATTACAAGAAATCCCATAGCTCTAAAAATTGGTATGAATTGCAAATAATTTTATTGATGGGAAAATATGCCAAAATAGGCTTTTCGTGTTTTTCAGCTAAACGATAAGTGCCTTGCATCAGTTTATTCAAACAGAAATACTACTTACTAACATCCCCAGTGAAAAAAAAACTTAAATTGAGTTCATACCTACTCTTCATACTCTACTGAAATAGTAAATTTGATTGAAAAAGAAAAGCTTTTTTATATTCTTTAAGAATATTCCTTGCTTCTAAAAATTGAGTAAATAGTGAAAGATATTTAATAAAATTTTATCTTTTTTAAGAGAACCTATAATATAAAGCAAAAAAGTATTTTTATAAAGCTAGTTGTTCGATAATTTTAACAACATATTTTAACTCATATTTATCATAATTGCAATGCGGTACAAATTAAGCCTCCAGCGATAACAGCAAGCTTTTGTTTAACTTTAATTTTTATCCAAGTCAATAGCACTTTATAACTTCTTTCACAGTACTATTAAAAAAAATAACCTTCAACTGTCAACTTAAAATCAAATTCAAATGTCATGTTGGGTTTGAGACTGAGACTTGAGTTTATTTGAAAATTGAAAATATGTACCGTATCATAATTCATAATTGTGAAATAGAACTTATTCAATGCATTAATGCATAATATATTTTGAACAAAATAAAATATTAGTAGCTATAAGTATTAGAATACAAACTGAATTTCGCTACACCATATAGCACCGTAAAATATATTCAATTATAAATGTAGGATACTGTGCTTCGTCTACTTTTAAATTTGTTATTTCTGTTTGTTGATACTAATGCGGTTACGTGTACTGTTTCTAAAAATAATGATACGGATAGTGCTTAGCTAATTTAAGAACGGCAGGTATTGGCGATAATATTATTTTTAGAAAAACATTCCAGTTGCCTTTTTGTGTATTTCTCAGTCTTGTGAATTTATATTTGTAAGACTCGTTCCTTCATAGCTCAGTCAATAATATTATATCATTATAATGAGAAGTAAATTTAAAAATTCGAATACCCCTATAAAGGCGGGAGATTTGATTTTGTCAGAAGAACCATTTGCATATATTTTATCATCAAAAGAAAATGGAAGTAGATGTGATAACTGTTTACAAAGGTTTGTCTAGATTTAACATTTTTTTATAGTCAAATAATTGCTTTGTGGACGTTTTTACATTTTAATAATTTAATTACTAATGAATTTTTCTTAATTAGTTTTAAAGCTTTTCTATTTATTAACCACTATTATAAAAAAAAATGGGGTCTAAAAGAATATTATTTTTCCATATCTATTCAATATTGAATTTGGTTTAAAACCACACATGAAACAGTTAGTAGAGCATAGGTAAAATAAATGTCAATAAAATTATATTTTGATTCATGTAATCCATAATTTGTTTAAGGTATACACAAAGGGTTTGCCTTTGTGTAACCTTCCTGTCTATACATATATTTAAAATCATAAAATAAATTACTTTTTAAACAACATGAATAAATAATAGTCTTTGATTTTTAGTTGTAGAGTGCTGAAGTGTTCGGGCTGCCAGTTTGTGCATTATTGTGGTAAAAGTTGCCAAAGAGATGCTTGGAGTGAACACAAGGTATGTGTTATAAGATTTTAATGGGTAAATAATTATTTATAACACTAATTTATAAATTCGCAGACACTTTCACAGGCTAAATGCATGTCCAGTCAATTATTAATAAGCCAATCCCATTTGCAATCTTCTAAATTTATATCATTATCTCTGTATCAAATTATTAAAGTATGTAGCTACATTTTCATGATCTTGCCCTTAGAAGTGCATTATGGACTATGATTAAGGACTTTTCATAGGGTAAATATTGTAAATAGTTATTATATTATGAAAGGTTTAAAGTTTAAGTTTTAATAGAGCTTATTATAAATTGATTGAATATATTGTTGAGAAGAAATATGTTTCATTAGTGTTCCTGGTTTTATATTTGCATAGAATTTAAAAAAGAAAGATAATTTATTATAATGTATTAATCTAGTTAAATAATGTTATATTTGACTATAATTTCAAGGAACCCTGCTTCAAATTTACATATCATTATTAACAAAGGAAAGTAGCAAGATAATTTATAATTATTTCGATAACCTAACAAATTTCAGTGGGAGTGTGCTAATTTCAAGAGAGTAGCGCCAAAAGTGGTGCCCGATGGAGCACGAATGCTGGCCAAGATAATAAACAAACTCCAGAGAGATAATGGAACCTCATACAAAGCATTTTATTCGCCTACGTCATTCCGAATGTGGAAAGACCTTATGTCACGTAAGATGATTATTTTTACTTGATAATAAAGATTTTTAATAATTATTTTTGTGATCTTTTAGCTACAAAGAAAACTGCTAAGTTTGGTAGCATGGAGGGGGTGGTATATTTTATTTAAATTTTCTGTTTGTTCGTTTGTTGTTGTTTGTGTTAAGTACAATAATACCATTATTTTTATGTTTTATTTATTGTGTATAAAGTGATTTAATTTAATAAAATTTTACTTGATTTAAGGCTTTAAGGATTAAGGCAGTAAGGCCTTGCATATAGAGCTTAAAAATAAGTAATATTCAATTTATTAATTACATACAAAAACAAGCATATACTCAATACATAAATACAGTAAATTTAAAAAATTATAAACACAAATGTTATGCATCAAACATGTCTATGATTACAGATTATTCAGACCTTAAGAAAGACAAAAAAAGAATGGACCATTTCACATCACTCTCTGTGGTTTTGTATGAGTTCTTGAGGGATATATCTTTACCAAACACAGTTGATCTGATGGGATTGTATGGAAGAGTGAGTATTATGTATATTAGTTTACTTTTTTATTAAGTTGTTTTTTTATATGGGGTGTAAAAGACTAAAATAAATCCAAAAACCATAAAAAATTGTATATTTCATTACTTTTTCAGATCCAGTAAGCATACTATACTTTAGTGCAGTTACTTGTTTTATTTATTTTATTTATTTTTATAAAGCCATGAAAAATATAAATAAAAAATACAGAAATGTATTTTAACAACCCACTCGCGTTTAAAGCGTTATAAAATTTATTTCTGATCGGGAAATAAGAATTAAATTTAAAAACTGAGAGAACTTCAAAATTTGGGTCAGCATCAAGTCATATGTACTTTTCTATAATCAAGGGGATACTATCTATGATTTCTTTACTACCTTTGTTTTTTCTTTAAACTTTTCTGGCTTAATTCTTTTACACCCCCTGTATATATTATTAGAATGGTTGGCAACTGAGCTATCTTCAGCTTTATAATATTACTGTTGGTTATTTTTCAGATGGTAATAAATAGCTTTACAATACTAGACATGGATATGAACTCGATTGGTACAGGAATCTACATAGCAGCGTCAATAATAGATCACAGCTGTGAACCCAACGCTGTGGCTACATTCGATGGGAGAACTATTCGTATAACAGCTATTAAAGATATGCCATGCTTGGATTGGAAACAGGTTTTTATTTATCCTTTAAATATTATCAAGGAAATGTTTCAAGTATCAAGTAATGCAAATTTTGATTCAAATTTTTTTAACCCTTCTTTCTAAATGTTACATAATATTAAAGTGACCATTATATTCACAATTAAGTGAAACAAGGTATTCTACTAAAATTAAAAAAAATATTTAAGGTATTGGCATTGCACCTCAATTTTTCTTTTGTCAAAAATACTTTCCTTTTTTTACTTATCTAAGGGCTGGCAACACATTCGAAAGGCATAAGTTCGCTCACAATCGGGCGAGTTTTGTTTTAAGCTGCTTGCTGTAAAATTAATTAAAATTGCTATTCTAATTTTCCAGATAAGAATATCATACATAGATCTAATGAAAACACCGTTCGAGAGACAAACGGAGCTACTGAACAACTATTACTTCGCGTGCCAGTGTGACAGGTGCATGGGTAATGCTTTCGATGTGCTATGTAGCTTTCAAATAATAATACAATAAGATATATGCGGTAGAGCCGTGCACAATAGGTTATATGCTATAAGATATATTAAAAAAATTAAATCTATGCTCTTTTATATATGCTGTGTCTTTATTCTATTTTAATTATTTTTTAACTCTAATACAGTTCTTGACTGATTCAAGTTGCATTTTCTTGAGATTTCTTTACAACTAAAACATTATTTATGGATATTAAAGTATATAGCTTTTCCATTATCGTATATTTCTATAGATGTTCTTTAACTAAACAAATTTTTTTTATAGATGAAAACGCCTTGAGGTATGTTCATGCTGCAAAATGCCCAAACGAAAACTGTGATAATCCAATTAATATTAAATGGAAAGAGAACTGTCAATTAGTAATTAAACCAGAGAAGAAAAGAGAAAATGGCGTTCATACAAATGGTGAAAATGAAAATGAAAATAGAAATGACCAAAAAGACAGTGCTTTACAAGAAAATGGTATTGAAAGAAATAGAATTATGGAAAATGTAGAAATTAATGGTGAAAATGGAGAATGTGAGGAAGAAAATAATGGAATATTTTGCTCAAAATGCGGAACAGAATTTACAGAAAAACATGTTGAGACGTTCAAGAAGACAATGGAATTCTCCGAGTTGCATTTACAAAGTATGGAAGGGACGTCCGTTGCTTGTATCCTTTTAATTATATATAACTACTATCCGCGCCCCGCGGTTTTACTCGAGGTTCCTTTCTTTGGTTCAGAGGAAGATCACCTCCTCCTTCCTCTTGATTTGTATTTATTTTAAGGACTTCAGTCTATTTTTCTAGTCCATATTTTAGGTTTTAAATAAATTAGAAATTAATATGTTTTAAGTTCCTAAACAAACACCAGATGTTGACGTTTGTAAGTACTGCATAGAGAGACAAGATGGCGTCCTACACCCACTGAATGTGATGCACGCTCAAGCTCTAGACCAAGCCTTCGATGCCCTCATACAAGTCCAACTTTGGCAACAAGCGTGTGTGTATGCTGAAAAATTACTGCCATGCTTCAGGTAAGTCTTGGATCTAGAGTAAAAAAAATTGGTAGTTGAACGTTAGTTTGACCCACATTTATGCATGTTATAATAATAAATATTAATAAATAAATAAATCAGGACACTTGTACACCATCTAGTCTCTAAGCAGAGCTTGTGTTATAGTAACTAGATAACGTATAAATACATACACATACTTTTCTTTTGTAAACACATATAAACATATAATACACAGCAACACCCAGACCCCAGAAAAACAGAAATGTTAATTTGCAAATATATTTTTCCGGTCTGCGGATCGAACCCTTCGCGCAGAAAGTAATTGTGCTATCATTGCACCAAGCGTCTAAACATATGTAAAAACTGGTAACACAAATCAAACATAGCCAAACTAGGAAATATAACTTTATGTTTATTACAAATGAAATGTTACAGGTTTTACTATGGGTCACATCACCCCCTATTAGGCCTTCTTCACTCGAAGTACGGAAAGATACTGCTATATAAAATGGATCTCCCAAAAGCAGTGACGCATTTGAAGAAAGCAGAGAAAATCCTTAAAATCACACATGGTGAAAAACATCCATTGTACAAGGACCACTTACTGCCTCTGTTACATCAAGCAATAATAGAAAATAATTAAATGAAATGTTTTGTAGTGTTGTCTTGAAATTTTGAAATACTAGTTAGATTTTTTTATAATATGTCATATGTATGTATATATTTCTATATGTATGATTGTAATGAAATAGTGAGATATTAAGTATATAACTGGGTTAAGGATTCAAAATTGTATTTTTTTTAAACTCTGCAGATAAAACACCAACTTATTTTCGTCTCATACTAAAAAGTCAATTTAAGGAAGTAATATGAAAGGCAAAATATTCTTGATTTTTCATTTTTTGTAAAATATTTGTAAACTTAATGTCTGAATATAAGTAAAAGTCTTACTCTTAAATAAAAAAAAAATCAATATATATTCTTAAGTGTACACCATATAATATGTATTGTTATAATTAATAGTCAAGTCAGTAATTTTTAATTAAGTTTGTCAAATATTTACTGTTGTGATAACATCTTTTGAAGTAGTGCTTATAGTGAAGTAGAACTTTTTTGTAAAAAAAAATTGATTTATAACTATTAAATAATTTGTATGGACCATCAGAAACACCAAAATATATGCTGCCTAATCTTTTCAACTGTATATCAGGTTTTGTCAATTACTTTACTGATAAGGCTGTGTTGCAATAAATATGAAATTATGAAAAAATCATTTCTTTGTCTTTGTCTGTGGACTTTATGGTATGACTAAAAATGGGGAGAGAGGAAATTTGGTATAATATTAAATATAAATGGTCAACTAATTTGTTTTGTCTGTTAGTATCTCATTTAAAAATAATATTACAATTAAACTTAATAAATGTCAATTAGAATAAGACTCTTTATTTGTCTGTAAGTTTGTTAACAAAAGGAGTATAGTTGGTAGGTCTGTGGGTCCAATGTCTTCTTGTCTGGTCCGTCAGTGTGAAATCTAATTGAATCTCATTCTTTTGTTTGGTGCTTCTTCCTCTGCCTCTATCACTTTTATTCTTACACCACAAATCTCGGCACCATGCAATACCTTTATAGCCCTATCGGCCGCCTCAACAGTTGCATATCGAGCGTATCCGACAGTTTTATTAGGTAGAGTATAAACATTAATAAGATCCCCGAAACGACAGAAAATGTCACGTAAAACAGTTAAAGGGGGTGGCTGTGGCTTACAAACCAAGAAGCATCTTTTTGCCACAGGACTATCTATGTCTGCTAATGGCTGGGGTTCAGGCAACTGGACACTACAGTAGTTCAGATCACCTGCATCTGGTATATTTTCATCAGCAACGCCAGCAGTTGCCATTTTTATTATTTTAGAAGCCTCAGCAATAGCTTCGGCAAGCATAGCCAAATCAGGAGTTTGGGAATTCTGAGTTGTAGTTATCGCATTTTTAAGCTTATCCACTGTGTTAGGAATGTTAAATGAGTTTTCTTCTCGATGACCAAAGTTCATGGAAGCAGGTTTAACGAATATCCGTTGACCGGGAGGATACTCAAACTCGTTTATTTGTTCCAGAGCATATTGTGCACAAATAGGATTTGAATATTCAACAAATCCTTTACTAAAGTTCCTAACAATATCAAATTGGAGTTTACAGTTCACCATACCGGGTATAATGCTGAATAATCTTGAAACATGTATTTCAAGTAAAATCGGGCTGCACATGAAATGCAGCCGAGTAAATCCTTTTGGGCGAACATTCATCATGGACATGATAGTTTGTCCAGACTGAGACTTATTTATTAAACTATTTAAGTTGGATTCATATGATGTTTCAGGACGTGTTTGCCTTTTTGGATGCGCAAATACTGGCCTATAACGTCTATCACAGTTTTCAAATGCATTTGCTGCTTGAGAAAACTTTTGAAACCTTACATATGCAAATCCCTTAGGATCACCCGTATCTCTGTCTCTTTGGATTAAGACATCATCAACATGACCATATTGTCGGAAGTATTCTGCAAGCTGATCTTCTGTCATTTCTTTAGGTATATTTAAGAATAATCGCTTATATCTTTCAGGGTCATCGCTTTGAATCTCGGACCGGTTAGTGGCTACAATAACTTTTAAAGGACGATTATTCAAGCATGTCCCATGCAACTCTTCGATCGCTTTAGCTGCTTCAGATGTTTTCGACATTTGTACATAAGCAATCCCTTTAGGTTGGTTGGTGTTGTGGTCCAATGGAATGCGAACATCCAAGACTGTACCGTATTTAGAGAATGCATCACGTAAGGTTTCTTCTGCGATGTTGCGATCGCAGACGACAAATAACCTCGAATATACAGGAGCATCATCATAACGATCGTCATTACGAGAATAACTTCGACGATCCATTTCCGTTACAGCTTACGAGAAAAATAATATAAAACAAACGTCTACAACAAATGTATACAGACTTCCAGTCAACCACTTGTTTGTTTTTAAAGCCTACCTACGTACTTGAAACGTGACATTGAATTTCATCATGTACTACTTATAACTGCATTGCAGGACCACAACAATTTACGTAGAACTAAGATAAGGGAATAAAACATATAAGTGAAACGCCTGCAAACTGAAATCACAAAAGACAAGACAAAAACGAAACCGATTCACAATATTGAAAATGAGAGGCATTGGCTCAATTAGCTTAAAGCTATGACAATTGACATTCACATACAGTTAACATAACGCACTGTAGTGCATAGACAATATATTACATTTTTAACATCAATTTTAAAATTGTTTTTTTATAGATTGAATTGATAAAGAATAAATAATATACATTAAACACAATTATTTTATAAAATACTCAGAATCATACAATAAAAAAATACTTTTTACTTAATTGAATACACTAAAATATTTTTGTAAGTTTAGAATTATTAGTAAAACCTGTTTTGTCAGTTTAAATCACGTAGCATTTTTTTTATATACCTATTAATGGGTTGCAACAACGCAGTGTTTTATACATATATTATTTTACTAAAGTGTAATTTGAATGTTTCTTTTCTTGTATTTACATAACTCTATTAAGTTAATATTACTTTGTCTTATATAATAAACCTATTGTGTTATATTTTATTCTTCTTTTGCTTGTATCCTTTTTTGATGATAATATTTATACATAAAACATCATCTTCTAATAATGCTAATATATAATAAACAGTCGTAAAGAATCAATTTATTATTATCAAAATGTTACATTTCATTACTGTAACATTTAACGTACAAGACGAATTTATAACAATATTGTTTTAGTGTCTTAACCATGACACATACAATTTAAAACGCTAAATTAATATAAGTCCACCCAATCCAAGATAGTTAAGAAAAATTTTTATATATTTATAAAAATATGAAAAGTTGCAAGATAGAAAAAGGAAATAAACCGTTTATTTTAAAATATGAAGGTTGTTTTTTTTACATAGCAACACTGCCTTTATTTATGCCAGAAAGTAGAAACTGAGTAAAATACGAATATTTTGTGTTTGATAAATCAAAATCAAGTGCGTTTCGGATGTTAAATACACTATATGACTGGTTTAATTCGCGTGCATAAGCAGATGGTTATATAATTTGAGTATAATATCGCAAAGTTTAATCAAATGTAAGATATAAACAGTGGCTCCGTCGGGTATGTCAGATGCATTCAAATGGTTGTGAGCAGTCGGGGGGCGCAGTAGTCTTCTCGCTGCATATCGAATTACTTCAAAACATTGAGCCCACAGGTGCGGTACTCTGAGCGCACAAAATCAATAACATGATCAGATAACCTAGCAGTTTCGAAAACATTCTAGTCTATTTCTTCCATTAGAAAACCCACGTATCGTTCGGACTAAAGTGAAAGACTGGTCAATATGTTCAGTGAATCATACGAAAGAAGGCTGCTGCAGCAATGCAGTCCTGTGAGCAGGAAACAGTCAGTGTTGGTGCGACCTGAACCTATGGACAGATTTATTCCATGCAGATTAGAAAATAACTGGCAGACTAGCTTCCAGGGTGAGTTATTTTGCTTTCATTATTATAGGATTTTGTTTATAGTTGACAATTGTAAATTATTAGCTTTTGCCTTATATTTAGGCTCCTTTTCCTATAAAAAGGATTACAATTTGAAAAAGTAGAACTAACTTAAATTATAACTTTTAACAAAATTTTGTAAGATTAAAAATTACTTGATACATTAGATATTTTGAAACTCATATTATGAATTTTTATATTGTGAGATATGATAAAACATTGATATTTCAGACTTTTATTTATCTAACTTTTTATATACTAACCTTCCACCCAATTTTGTTTCTTAAAATTTGATAAAGATATTTCCTAATCAAATTTTATTTAAAACTTAAATTATACGGTTAAATACTTGTAGTAGTGTTAAAGAGATTTGTTTTAGATTATATTAAGTAAGTCCAACTTAAGGAAGAAACAAAATAGATCTTCTCATAATATATTTTGTCAAATTATAAAGGATGTACTTGCTAAGCTGTGAAAGAGAATTTACCATCTTAAATTTATAAATAAATTTTCCTTAATTGTAGAAAAATATGCTTACATTAAGTGACATGTCTGTTATACACACACACACACAAAAGCAATACAGTCTTTATTATTATTTCTTATAGCATTAGTAATAGCAATGATTCGGCCAAATTACACACATAATGATAGGCTTTGCTAATGGAAATGTGGCTTTTTGCAGTAGCTGGGATTGAAGTTGTTTTGTTGCTTCTAAATTGTAATTGTCGTTTGATAATCAATCTCGTAGCTAGCTTGCTACAAAAGTATGTTACAAATTGTTATTTTAACTAAACTTGTTGTAAAGATATTGTTGAAAAATTGATAGATAACATCACATAATAGTATGGGTGTTATGGGTTTTTTTTTTACTATTTATTAAATGCTGAAATTCTTATTTCCAATATATTAGTAAACACTTTTAATTATTCATTAATTAAAGGTTCTTTCAAGTATTGAAAATTTGATAGATAACACCAAATATTCTTTACCGTCGTTTCCTCATGGCTGACGGTTGTGGTTATCATTAAAAACAGCTGGTGGAATCCACTATTTGTCTCCAGGCTGCCCTGTCTTCTGTCAGTAAATTTTTATGAGTAATTAGTATGAGTGTTATTATTAAAAGCTGAAATTCTTGTTTCTTATATGTAGAAGTAACTTATGCATGAAATGCAAAGTTAATAGTTCTTTCAATAGTTACACATATGAGTTGAACCTTTTTACATTGCTCTTTATATTAAATTAATAAAAGTTTTAAAAAGATTCTGTCTGTATAAGTCGAACTGACTCTCTTATAGTCTGAAAAATTTGAGTTTGTTTTAGTGCAATTTTTAACCCCGCAGGAGTGTTATAGACGTCTGAAATTCTCTGCCAGAAAATTGATGGTAAATTTTTAAAGTAAAGGTTGCTTATTTTAATTATTTCAACAATTTTGCTCTTAATACTTTTTGATTGTATTGTTTAAGTTAATATAAAACTGCAGTCAAGAAATAACAATACTGCTATATAGGCCGGCCTTTTGTATATCAAATAATTAAGTCTCGCGGGTCGATGACATGCATAATGAAAGAATGTTTTTTTTTTTTTTTTATATTATGAAGAAGGGAGACGAGCTGGACGCACTCCTGATGGTAAGAGTAACGCCAGCCCATAGCCAATGTAGTGCTACCCGGAACTTTGCTATAAAGCCCAACTCCGGGCAGAGGTGCACTACATCGACGCTCCCCACTTTGAGTCATCAGATGTTGAGACTCATTGGCCCAGTAATTACGCTGGCTACAGTGCCCTTCAGACCGGAGCACAGTGACATTTTCACGTCACTGTTCAGGCGGTAGAATGTCTGGCACTGTGGGGGTACCCACCCAGTCGGTCTCCTGCGAAAGAGACCTACCCCCGGTAAAATAATGTGCTTTATTAACTTCGCGTTTTACGTGTTTCTCCCATTTTATCTCGTTCGCATCGCTGGCCCGTAATTATGATCCCTAATTACATCTAATTATCATAGACTCGGTATGCCAAGGGCATTCAATGCTCGTAGTACATTTCTCGGTTAGCAAAGTTTGAAAATAATTCGTACTAACTAGGTAGTATATTAATAATTTTACATACTGGTTTACTTATCGTAAATCAAAGAGCCCCTCTTTCGCATCGCAATAAAGCGTTATGGTATGTTTTTTGTATGAATAATGCGAAAAATTGTACCTTTTTTTTGCGAAAAAAAAACAATTGTTGCCCTTTGACGTAAGTGTAGATAGGAAAAAACGTAGTGCTAAATAAATCAGGGTTCTGAGCTAGTCATTTGCGATTCAAATACGAGAACTATGCTACGCTTCGCTACTTATGAAGAACGAACATTGTTATTGCCAGTGATTGCGATTAAAAAAACACTCTAATTTATAACCTAATGCGATCGTAATAAGGCTTCTAATGATAACAATAAGGTTTTTTATGTTTGGGAAAGTTCAAAGCGTTTAATTTTAAAAGCTATGATGAAAGTTTTTAGTGTATAATGGTGTTAAAGACCCGTGTTTTGGAAGGCAAAGATGTCTGTCTGTAAGTACTTTTATATAAAATGTTAATTTATATTACCTTAAATCTAATTAGTTTTTTATTATTAGGTACATAGTCAATTGTTAGTACAATACTGATTACCTAAGCAAATTTTATAATTAATTACTTAATGATTTACCATTTATTCAACTTTAAATTTATTTAACTCGTAAAACAAAAAGTTAATTATCTCTAGATTGTATAAATAATATATACATTACATAAAAAAAAACAGGTAATAATTTAAATATGAACCTGGTTTTAATTACAAAGAAAAAATTACCTTTCCCGTTTGCGTAGCTAGTTAATAATGTTGACTAACGTATCGTGCGATATGATGCCACTAATAGGATTCACGTACTCATGAACCGTGAAAATTCATTGCCCTTTAAAACTATGCTCTATGGAACTCGAAAGTCGAGATAAGTAGAAAAAACATAGGAATCGCTCGACCAAAACATTGTGTAATAAATAGCTCGTGATTGTCTGTCTGGTTGCTATGGCGTTGCTTTGTGGGAATTTTCTGTAGATGAATATAATGCTGATTTAGTAGTAGTGTTCTGGAATTTTCTAGAACATTCCAGCTGTTCCCTCCTATTGCTCTTGTGTATCATTTCATTTATTTAAGGACCTGGGGATATTAAAAAAGCGCCTAATCTTAAGGAAGACCTTACAAGTGTTTATGGGGGCGAAGGAGTTTTCTTAGTATAATATGGCACCTTTATACCCGCTGTTCTTTGAAAAAAGTCTTTTAGTAATTATCGTCAGAAAGCTCTGTAGCTACACACACCGGCACAATTAGGGGAACACAAATAAAAAGTAGATTTTTTTCAATACCTTCCGATATTTTGACAAGTAGTTATCATTTATATATTACTATCCTCTCTAGAACTACACTTGAGCACAAATTTCTCATTCACAAGTGAGAGAATTGTTTTTATGGTCCTTAAAGAATTTGTTGACACTTAGCGTTAGCATTGCTTCTGATAAGGACTTTGTTGGGTCCTGTGCATAGTGACTGTGGCTCATTGTACTGTTTATTTTTGAATTGTGTACACATTCCCGATACGAAATGAGTGATTTACCAGTAACTACAGTGGCTAGGGCAGTAGCCATGATCGAAGAGGGGTATACCTAACGCTACTAAAGTCGAGCTTTGAGTGTATCGACTTCGGTTGTTCATCGCGTTGTTCAACGCTACAGGGAGACAGAATCGGAGGTGCGGAGACGAGGACAAGGCAGAAATCGGGCTACAGGCGCCGTAGATGACCATTTCATCACCTTGCAAACTTTGAGGAATCGTCGACAGACCGCGATTCAGACCCGAAATCAACTGGCTGAGGTCCGTAACCCTAATGTTAGTAAACGAGCAGTTAGGAGGCATCTTAATGAAGTTGGATTAAGATCTTATGTGCCAGCAAAGGCATCTAAACTCGAGGCAGCTCATCGTGTGGCAAGGTTAGCATTCGCCCGTTCTCACCGAGATTCGACGAGTGAGTGGAGTCGCGTTTTATTCACCGATGAGAGCCGTTTTTGTGTTAATTTCGTGGATTGACGGGAGAGGATGTGGAGATATCGCGGAGAACGATATAACCAAACGAACTTCAGAGAAACAGTGGCATATGGTGGAGGATCAGTAATGGTATGGGGTGGCATATGTTTGGGAGCTCGAACAGACTTGGTGCTTATTGAAAACGGATCTCTCACTGCACAGTGATATGTAACAGAGATCTTAGAACCATATGCCATGCCTTTTGCCCCATTCATAGGCGCAGATTTCGTTCTCATGTACGATAACGCGCGCCCTCACACTGCTCGTATCGTGAATACCTACCTGAATGAGGTTGGCATTAGTCAAATGAGCTGGCCAGCGCGATCACCAGACATGAACCCTATAGTACATGCCTGGGATATTCTGGGGAGAAGGTTTCGACAGCGAAATCTAGCACCCAAGAATGTTGAGGAACTCAAACAGGCATAAGCGGATGAGTGTATCAATTTGCCTCAATCAATGATCGATGGCCTTATTGCGAGTATGGAAAAACGCATCCAAGCTCTAATAAGACCCCGTGGAGCCAACACTCGTTATGAATTTTAAGAATTTTTAGTTAGTTTTGTAAAAAAATCAATTTAAAATCTCACACTCCTAGTGCCTCATTTTACAAATTTTCGTAATTGACGTTTAATTTCTTTAAAATGGGTAATTTGTAACTTATTATGATTTCATTTAGTTATTCTAAGGCAAGGTGATGTGTTTCGGAGGCCCAAAAAGAAATTAAAAATAAATTCATTGAAAAAACGACATTTTTTACTGTGTTCCCCTAAATGTGCCGGTGTGTGTATTATAGTATATCTACAAAAAAGATACCACCAATTTTTGATGATATTACTGCGCACAAATGAACTCTTAACTATTTAGGAATTGTCGTTTACATAGCAACACTTTCAAACCACATTTGCGAATTAATTTAGTAATACTATCACTCAAATACATATATCCTTGTTTGAGGGGAACCAAAACAAGGATATTAATAATAACAATTACTTCATTGCTATTTTGAAACAAATCAACCGAATGCAATTACAGTATGTTTAATATTTCCGCCCAATTGTTCGAAATATTCGTCTAAATCAAGTGCGCTTAATTAAGGTCCCAATTATGCAATTTGCGTCGAGAGTTTCCGCAGGATTTTTTGCTCATAACCATATTAAATCAATGTAAGTTTTTTAAAATGATATTCGCAAGAACATGAGTTCTGTAGAGCATAGAGTTAAATGTTGAAAGGGCGACGCCCTAGACGCGATGTCTAGTTCCCTGGGGGAGCTCATCCGAGACGGTTATCTTATGGTAACTCGTTATGCCACACGCTTATTCTCTCCTGATTTAATTAACTATTTGTGAAGCATAATTAAATTATACAAAGTTAGTTGGGTTACGGATTGTAGGTTGAATTTGTTTGGGTTTCATCAATAGTTTTAACATAGATCTCATAGTTTTTCATCTCTGAAGACAATGGATGGGACATCTGTATTATGTACTAGCCTAGTACTACAATTTTTGCTTATATTACTACTTTAGGGTAATGATACGTAGCTAATGTCTTCAATGAGATATTGTATCTTCATCAAAGCCGAAGGTTTTTTCAAATTGGTCCTTCGCAGATTTGCCTTTTCAAAGCTGAAAAGCGAACGATAAAATCTTCTGTAACATAGTCAATGTTAATAAGTAGTTTTAGATACCTTTACAAATAAAAATGAATTAGCATAACGATCCAGGCATGTAGACACCAGAAATTAAAGCAATGCCTATCGGTGACTTCCTCTAGTTTTTGCGTATGATGCCAGATATTAAAATAAATCAAACAGAAACTAGTTTAACGCTAGGCTCTGTGGGAACACTTGGTTTTAATATGAAATTGCACAGTATTAGTCAGAATGATGTCGGGTGTGCAGCCGGATGTCATAGCTCATTAATGGAAGGATATACTGCCATTAATGGCATTAGACACTGATTGGAAAACCGTTAGACTTAATTGTGCTAGGGTTAAGTGGTAGGATCAATTGCATTTTGTTCACGTTGTGTCGTTAGGTATGCATGACATTGACGGTGTGACGGTGTCTGTCTTGAAGCGAGCTTATAACTTGTACGTAATATATTTGCAGTATTGTTACTTGTAACTTTCCGTAGAATTAGTCCTAATTATTAGAAAATAAATGCTCTAAAGTAAAAGTTTCTAATAGGCTATAGTCTTTACTCATATTAAAAAGGGGAAAGTTTCTGCAACTACTGGATTTGGATTTGAAAGCCTTTCTTTTTGTCTTTTTCCTCATCTTTTATGGTTTTTAATTTTCGTTTTTCCAAGTTTTTCTATCAGTCATTCGTAATAATTTAAAATCAAATTGTTCTAAAAACGAAATGAGGTTTATGATCATGTAAGCTTGTTCATTATTTTATCGATGACTTGCAATTTTCGTTTACCATATATGCATCTAATGTGTTGTTATGTTTGGAAATACATGGATTAAACTAGTTAGACGCGAGTTTATTTATACATACTATTTTTAGTATCTAATATTTTTTAGTGTTAGTTTAGTGTTATATATAAAATAAACGCACTTCGTTTAAATGAAGATGTTAAAAATATTACTTATCATATACAATTTATAATAATATGATTTCGTTCGTCCAATATCTTCAATGTGACTTTCCTTATCGCACACTAGTCAATAACAATTGCACTGTTGTATGCAATACTAACTCTTAATACTACAGTAGGTACTATCTTGGAACCATGTTTACATTTTGCATTGACGTTGTCCCACTAAAAATAAAGCGTTATCGTCTAAAAATGCAATTTTAGATAGCTCCTGCAACCTGTTGTCATCGCGATAATACGCGTCCTACTAACACCCAGGACAAATTGCTTGACTTCTGATACGTTATCGGATGTTTCTTTAAAGCGTGTGTATAATATATACTATATACTATAGGCATATAACGTATACACTGTTAGGCATTGAAGTCAAAACTGTAAGTGCAAAAGTACGTTTTTATACTCGATGACAGTCTTGTGTGTATACCAATATTGTTGCTGCTATAAGAAATGCACTCTATAATTAATGTGGAAAAATTTAAATGTACGAAAAACATGCAAATTTCGATGCAATGCATTATAGCGACGATCTATGTAAGTAGGCAAAGTTGTCGACTTTGAAATGGCTTCAATTTGCGTGCTTATATTGCGGTTCTAAGTCTATCTATTCTATGCTTTAAACCATACTGCGTATCACTCGGGATTTGTGGACATTTAATAAGTTGTAATTGCCTACATATCTAAAGTCGTAAATATTTCGACCTCAACACTCTTGGACTGCGTTAACCCAATGCGATAAGCGATAACATTACGTATAGTATTTGCATTCGGTAGTGTGTGTATTTTAGTATTATTAAGTCTAATATTACCAAATCAGTGTTATCATTGAATCGATGAAATAAGTATCTGAAAAAAAGTAGCCTGTGTTCATTCCAATAGTCCAATACCTTCAAGAAAATATGTATGTAGATATATTAAACTTCATGATGGTTGGTCCTAAAGTTTTTGCGTGAAAGCGAATCAAACATACCTACTTTTTTTTTATAAACCAAATCAACCTCCAACATGATCGGAGTCTGTAGCTATCTTAAAGTAATTCTTAATATACAATATTAAATATTCTTAATCATTGTCCTTAAATATTACATTTTTTACACGATTTAAAAATACCTTCTTCGATAGTAAGAAATTAAGCGGTGCTTCTATATAGCCTTTTTAAATCATGTTAATCACAGTACCAACAATGAGATATTATTTTTGTACCAAGTCAATATTGCGATTGCAAGTGAGCAAATATTCGGGAAACATGGTCTTTTTGGCGTGTAGGCGAATGCATATTTGAAATTGACAAATTAACACATTTTCGTGTGTCCAGTGCAAGTGATATATGAGGTTGTTTGCCCGCGCTTCTCTTTGATCTTAAACACGTGGTTTGTAAGAAATTTAGTATCAAAACAGTTATGTAATTTTACTCCAATGTATACTTGAAGGAAGCGGAACTGTTCCCTTAACACAGGTTTTTCATCAATGTGTCATTATCTATCCGACTTGACCAGAAGTGGTAGTAACGACAAACATTGCGAAATACAATGCTTTGTTCAAACATGACATGTCTACTTGATGAGGCCGGCGTAGGGTATATAGGCTACGAGGTGGTACACCCACTTAGCAGCATAAGCAACCTTCAACTTACCACCGAGCCTGATGTCATTGCCGTGCAAATGTTTATTTTTGGCATATTTTAATGGCTCCTAAAGTTGTGCTCTTACTTTTTCGTTTGTTCGAAGCAAACATAATTATGGATGCAAATTAATTACAGATAGATTTCTGCTTTAATAGCAGGTACATAGCCGGATGTGTTTTTTGTGGTATTTTTGAAATTGAAAATCTCTGCGCGCAAGTTAGAAAAAGTTGATTTGATAGGCTATGAAACATTGTATGTTCAGTTAAATTATCAAAACTTTCTAGAATTTTTTGTCAGCTGGTTTTTCTTCTAAATTGGGGTTATTTTTACCAACCGAAAGTGGATAGGATAACAACTGGCTTTAACACTTATTTATTCTCTTGTCTGACATTTAAGCATTTACTTGTAACATTAAAAGGAATGCAATTAAGAAAACAATTCCTATATGTAAGCAATTTTATGCAAAATTGTAGCCGGTTGATGATTTCGCGAATTTCCAACTTTGATAGTCTCCGCTCACTCGTTCGCCCCATACAAGTGTTGTAATTAATTTGCAGCCTAATTAAACGGTGGTAAATAAGTAGAGTCAAAGCCGGCGAAAATTCACGACGCGCATGAAATATTCGCGAACAGCTGACTGTGATTCAGTGATTCGGTCCATGCATTTTAATCAGCCTAGTGGAATTTTCAGTATTAACGAAATGTTTTACCTGTTCCAACAAGTTCAACGTACCGATCAGCTGAGTCAACAGGGCTTTATTCCACCACGTGTTTAATGCTGCATTAACTTACAAAGTTGCGCAACCATGTGTGTTTTGGCTTGAACTCACGTAAGAAATGTATTACGTCCTCTAATGTCTTCAGGATACGCCAAAATCAAAACTGACTGGCCATCGATAACGAACACCACAATTAGGCACGTGCTCGTAAACGAATGTAAAAACCTATCTAAGAAATTAAACGATTCGTTTTAATAATCTATAAATGGATTCCGTGCATTGACGGAGATGAAATGAGGATTCGATTTGAATATGACATGTCTGCATCAATCAGATGGTTATGATGTCATTCGCTTTGCCATTAGGTGCTTTTTTAGAATTTTATTTTTTCTGCATTGATTCAGGTATGCTATACAAGTCGCAACCTGTTTGATTTGACCAGCCTTCACCTTGTCGCTCCTTCGTAAAGATCAGCTGTTAGATTTGTAATATTACGCCGATTGCATACGATATTTAAATGTTGACAGACATTTCTAGCGATCGGTGCTTTATTTTCCTTATGGTAATTTTTAGAATTTAAATATTGATATTATTACGTCGATTCTATAGCGATAAATCCTGTTTTAATAAATTTTAATTATCACTAAAAATGCTCGGTTTTTTATTAGCTTGTATAAATTATCTTGTAACCATACTGTGTTGAATTCCAATATGTTTTACCAACGGTCCGGAGGTGTAATAAGTTTTTTCGCTTTTTTATACGCGAAGTCAATTATTTACACTCGGGTCAATAAGTTTTCGAATGCTAGATAAATATTGTGTTATCGATTTATATGTACATACTTTAAATCGTGACAGGAGAGTTTTTTGAGTGCAAAATATTAATTTGCTCCGTCTATTTATAATTAGTTAAAATAACAGCACGCAAAAAATGCTTAAAGACGTGCTGTGCGTTGTCAAGTTATTATGAACTAAGCATATATTTATTTAGTGGTTTACGGTGTTCTCAAAACTGAGTCGAGGTAACTGACGGACTTACAAGTGTCTGTAAAGTGTTAGAAAATCAAACAGACGTATAACTGCGTTTGCTGATCAAACATGGCTGACCTCATTGAGGGGCCACTACGAAGCACCTGAATAATCTATTTTCAACCGTAAAACCAGAAGCCGGGAGGCGGGGCAGGTAATTGGATGTTACAAGCGATATAATTAATGTTTGTAGGATTGAATTTTGAAAGGTTTTTTTGTTAAATCCACTTCAATATATTTCTATCCGGATGTAATGAGTTCGTCTTCTACAAATTTATTGTTTAGCGGTCAGCCCAGCTGATATCTCAATATCTAAACTACTAAGCTTATACATATATGGCTATTATTAAGATAGTTACTAGATAAAATAAGTTTATGTTTTACATCTTAATAATTTTAAGGATTCTACAATCAAACTACGCTCTTAAGGACAAAAAGCGGCACAAACAATAACGCCAATTGACAATGCGAATTTCGTGTGCGTTTCTTTTCGTTATGCAATCGGGTGATAAATGATCCGCATGTCAGTATGTGTATTATTCTATGTAATGGCGACTTTTTTGCCGTCTCTTGACACCTGAGACGTGGTATAAATCAGTTGTCATCGGATTTGTCTAGGACAATGTTGATTTGGTAATCAATTGATGTCGAGTCGAGCTAATGCCTGACTGACGTCACGTTGGAGCTAGTGCTTTTTTGAGGCATACAGAGAGGTTCTTAGTTGTAAGCGCCCAAGGACATGCGCCACGCGACTTGATCTATTGGGTTTTGTAATGATTGTATAGGTATTCGTTATAGATTAATTAATTAAGTATGTGACGAGTTTAATTAGTTATAGTTTATTTAAAATAGTATTACTTGGAGGTCGTTTTTTAACAATTTCAACTACACCTTACTAATACCATAAATAATAATGAAAATTATATACTCTGGAGATTAGTAAGAGAAGGTAGCGAAATTTAAATAAGTTATACATGGCTAGTCGTGCCCCGCATTTTAGCTCATATACCCGTAAGTAGGTACTTTACCATACTGTTTAGAAATTATGAACGTAGTTAGCAAATAGATCAAAAGGAAACTTCAACTGTGTATAATAAAAAGATTTCATGGCGTCCGCCTGCATCTGTCACTTCAGTTGTCGAGCGCCTTCATCTCTGGAAGCTTAAATGTGCAAAAAGCCTTCAACACAAAAAGCCGGTGAATCCATCACGATCTTCGCTAGTATGTTAAGTAACGCCACACGTTTCTGGTTCAATGCACTCACGAAACATCATTTTACTGAATACCTAATGCCGTGACGTCGATTTCATTTGAACATTTTCCAACCGAGCCGTTGTCACGATTCGCTTAGCGTTTTTCAAGTCTTTGTTGTTTTGATCGCTTTCATGACTGCCTAATGTGAATCTTTAATGCGAAGTCCATGTATGAACATTACTCATGTTCCTCCCATAAGAGAAATAGGTTGTACTTATCTGTAAATTTTCAGTCGCGTTTCTCGGTTTTACACGTGGTTTTCGTCAGTGTATGTATACTATCTGTTAATTTGTGATCTAATCTAAATGTTTGCCAACTTTCTGCTAAATATATTCTAATATAAATAAGAAAAACATGTTACATCTTTGTCCCTTTTTAACCATTAGGGCGCATATTATATTCAAACAGGGAAAGTGTAAGTCTCTGTCTGATTTACTTTAACCATTATAATACTATAAGGAATATCTTTAACGTTTTCTATCTTATAAAGTAGGAATAAATGCCAAATGGCTGTCGACAGTAGCAAAAGCCATCAAGTTCCCGGTCACTGCACTCTTAGGTTTCCTCATCTTGTGCCTTTTTTCTCTATCGACGTTCGTTGAATTGATTTTCGCCTTGGCAACGTTTATTTCCAGTGACTGGACGCCGTGAGATAGTCCAATGCAAAGCGCTCTGTACATAGTGAATTGGAAATCAAATAATGCATTGAACCCGTAGTTGGCAACTGTTGCGATAAAATGATAGGAGTGTTAGTACAGCGAGCTGCACAAGTATAGAAACATATTTAATAGAGAGAAATCTATAAGGAAGAGCAACTATCAGAGTTTCTTTCTGGTTCTTCTTTATAGAAATTGCCTTCCGAACCGGTGGTAATGTTTTGTAATACCGTGATGATTCAAGAGTGTTACTATATGTAGCCTAGTCGACTTTGAATATTATAAAACATCTTAACACTAAATTCTAATTTCATTGGTGTAATAGTTGTGCCCTATATTTTAATATTGTTAATGATATAACTATTCTAGTCGAGACATATTTTGTTGTAGGATTTTTCGTGCTACGATAATTTGTAATTTTAAAAGAATAAAAATATGTACAACAATGTTTGCTATATCGATTTAAACGTCCACAAATCGTCTTCAATACTAATAAGTAGTAACATTCAGGTATAGGCGACTCTATACTCGCCAAGTGTCAGTATATCACAATGTGATGGACATACACACACGCACACAAGTCGTGTGCCCTATTATTTATTGTACCATTGTTGGCCACGTACAGATAGATAGTTAAAATCTCCTGTCACACATGATTGAGTATTGTGACATTGGTCGTAGGATTTATTTTTTTGCATTATACGCACTAATTATGTAAATCATTTCGCAACATTAATTACGTATAAATATAGCTATCGTATCGCGTCTGTAAACGGCAATTATATGCGATGAATGTTTGATAGGTTTTTGTAAATGAGTCTTCTGGTAAAGTAAAAACATTTTTTTTGTCTTTGTTTTTTTTTAATTGTCAAAGTGCTTAAAGAAAGAGTTTAAGGTTTTATGGTAGACATTTCAGCGCCTTTTTCTAAGACTTGTTTTGACGATATATTTCTTCGCGGCGTTAGTTATTGTTTATTTCCAAGCTGCCGTTTGTATATTTCTGTAGTAAATTTCATATTTTTTTTACAATGGTTTATCATTAAATATGTGTGACAGTGTCACAGAAATACGTCTTACTTTTAGAGTCTGTTGGCGGAATACTGAAACGCAACTTAAATTTAAGTACAACTTAAACCGGTCCGATTTGACTGTTCGTCATACAATTCTGGCAATATTTACGAGTCTTAAGGCGTGCTATTTTGTATCATTGAGGTTGTTCGTATATCCCTTACATGTGTTTGGGATTTAAATAAAATTATAATTAATTAATTGGTCAAAAATAAACAAGGTTTTTTTGTGAAAGTATATATTAAATTAAGTATATTTGAGGATGATTGCGAGAATAATATTGACTAATTGCGAAGCTTCAATGTGCTTTAATGTGTTTTATGATTTGCAATTAATTTTATTTTGTGGTATTATAATATTTTATATGAAGATATTTTTTACGTGTGTCATGAATAGGTACGTTTTTAATTTCTCCTGTTAGTTTTTGATTATTGGTATATCTTTAGTAATCTTTAGTAAAATAAAAATGAATCGCCAAATGTGTTGCTAAGTGCATAATCTATCTATACTAATGTTATAAAGAAGTAAAGTTTGTGTGTTTGTTAAATTGTAAGGGGTAATCTCGGGATTTAAAAAATTCACACATTCACAAAGCCACATTATTGCTGATCGATTTCGAAAATTCTCTTTTAGATTATTCCTTAAAGTACGAGGAGGTTAAATTTTTGTGCGTTTTAGTTTTGTATGGTTTCATTGCAAGTGGAAGCGTCATAACTATTAGAAAATGTAGCTGTAGAAATGTGTAAATGTACCCGTTTACATAATTATATGTATGTTCTTATGTTCTATCGTAGCGCTGAAACTACTGTCTCGATTTAAATGAATTAGGCTACGCAATAATAGCGCGGTTGGTCGCTATAGAAATTCAGTTATGACGTAGTCGGATAACTCAAATAAATATCACGTATAAAAAAGAAATAATCTAATAATTACTATTCTAAGGGGTATATAAGTAGCCCTAGCGACGTATAGTTAACTCAATTGTACGCAAGTAGGTGATATGGTAATAAAACTGTTGCTCCTTAGCCCGGTCACCCGATAAGGTGCATCGATAAGTAGTGCATTGTATAGGAATTGTTTATAACTGACCTGCGATGGCTCTGTTGTTGAGAAGGTTAGTTTGTTGATAAGAAAGTAGTGTAGGGTCGCTTGGACCCATCGTGGGTTTTAATGTGATGGTAGAAAACTTAGCAGAATGTTCGCTGCAGCGACAAGAGGCAACGATAATAGATGTTAATTTTGAATGTCGCGTTAATAAAACGTTATAAAAGTTTAGATTTCATGCTAAAACAAAATAGCTTTCTTCTGTATCTGCATATAGTGTATATTTGAATCTTTAAAACTACGCAAGTAAGCGTAGAGATTGTTGTTACATATAAAAGCGCTTGTTAATGATAATATCCAATGATACACCTACATTTTTGACTGATTTATGCCATTTGTTTAATAATTGTTATATAACCCGTAACAAAGGCCCTAGTAATAGCATATCTTATAATAAGACGAAAGAATAAGTAATATAAATCGTAGTGATAACAAAAACGTCGTTACGTAAAAAGAATGAATTATACAATTTTACTTTAAAAGTAACTTTTTTGACATTAACTAAGAATTTTTGTTGAAATTTTGTATTATAATTAGTTTTATGACTGAGAACTCGAGGTCCAAAGGTCAACTTTACGCTTAGAAAAAAGTCAATGTTCAGTTGCTAATGACAAATGTTTTTGTTCTTCGTTAAATGGTACCGTATTTTCTTTGGTAAACTAAAACGGTGTTAGGAAGTTTTCGTTAATAGAATGTAGTTTAAATGTCCATTGTATATACCGCAGTACGTGTACATTTATCTATATGTTCATATGCAGTATATGTTAATTAAAATTTGTACCGTTTTATTTCAAAAAGAGCAACTAAAACAGTTTTTTTTGCCGGTCCATACAATAATGTATGAAGACGAATAGTGATATCAAACTTTGATGCAATCGCTTGGTGACACCAATAGTGCAATTCATGCAAACTGCTAGTTCACGAAACTAACTAACCCTTGAGTTTTATTTGCTTAAAAATATATGTATGTATTGTAACAATAATATTTCAGAACCTTCTTGCCTAGTAACGTATATCGGGAAAGAAATACATCAAAACTGCAAATACAATCAGTCTTAATTAAACCCCTAGAATCAAAGCATATGTAATCTTAAATAGCCCATTAAGCTATTTTACATAATTCATATCCAACATAGATAGTAGGTATTACAATTACAATTTAAGTCTTCAGATTATGCTTCCGTTCTGAAATAATTTATTCATATATGCCTCTAGCTCATTAAACGTCTCTAAAACCGTGCTTTTGTTTCGATTCATTATTTGTATAGATAAAGGCAGCCATTGTTCGATAAGTGAGGTTAAGGAACTTTATAGGGGAATGCGCCGTGATGCAAGATGCGGCGAGCCTGCATAGGATCCCGTTAGTGACCTCGCCTGGCTAGGACTAGATAGTTCTAATGCAATGATCGGATTTGAATTCTAGTTTCTAGAAGCTTCGAAAGGGCTTCGTTATAAGATGAATTTGGTACGGTTAGGGTATATTTCGAGTTTGCAAATTTTGTAACATCATATGTGTTGTTGCGTACGTATTAAATTTGTTAATATTTTCATTGCGACAATAAATGTTAAAATCGGTTTTTTAGATCCTGAAATTATCCCCATATTATAATAGTCTACCAAATTTTACCTCTTTGTAATGCTAGTTTAGTTTCATAGGGAACATTAAAAGGTATTTATAGTTACAGTTTTGGAATTTAATATCTATAATATAAAAGTTTACTTATGATCTCATGGTGGTAGGAGTCTTGATATACCCATAAATCATTAATTTAATGCTTTCTATTCTATATTTTTCTGTCGATTCACATAAAAATGCAAGGAGCGTCTCGGAATTCCTTTGAGTAGCAAATTTCCATTTCAATTAACGTTATATGTAGATAGTAATTTTGCAAATTCATCAGTGCTTAGACCCGTACTATGAGAAATGTTTTAATATGACCCAGACGTTTGCAAATGTTTATGTCACTCGGTCTTTGATTGCAAAACCAGATGCAGTCTTAATTAATATATTGTAGATTGCAGCAGCTACGTCCTAAGTGACTCGGTAGCAATAATTCTGCGCACATTCAAAGGGCGATAAGGTCCAAGAATCATATAAACAGCCGATGGGACTCAAACGATCAGTTAGTTGTCTAATGATGTCAGTGACCCTAATTCGAAATTGATAAGGGTCGGAGTTGGTTCGTTAATTAGATATGCTAAGACGTAAGTTGGACGTAAGACGTAAGCTCCTTAAAGGTTCCTTGAGACAAAATTCTGCAAATGAATAGCTGTTTTCTTTGAGGTAAATAGTTACCTACTTTAGGTAAAAAAAAAAATTATATACTCTTTCAGCGATGTAGAGGAAATAACCCATCTCCTTTCTCAAGTTTTAGACCATAGAAGTACCAAACCCTTTAAAATCGGTGATAGATAGAGTTGCTTTCGCGTTTATAATATCAAGAAATTGTCGATGACGAATAAGGTTTTGCACAAGTAATTTAAGAGTATTTTCTTAAAAGCAAGCAATGCAATGTAATTACACGTAAGTACTTAGCGAGCCAAAAGGGTATTTACCTCTTAAATACTTGTCTCAGTAATCTCTTCTCGATTCATTAGGTCTCTTGTCAACTTATCATTTTAAAATCATATTATTAACAGTGTCTTAATATTTAACATTTCCTAATACCGTAAACCAATTAGTCATGCGTTAAACGGTTGGATATTTTACTGAGGATATTTGGAAAAATATGTTTTTATTAAGATTTTAGGATTGTCCAAGGTGATTTGAAGAATATGTTATTGTATTATAGGTGGGTGGGTATCCTAAAATAATAATGCATTCGGTTTTTAATTCGATGATGTAATATACGAATTTGAAACGTGTTTTCTTTAAACAAAGAAATCATAGGATACTTATACCTATAGATAGAACATAAGGATGATACATTATGTCGGACTTTGATTAAAGCTCTGTTGTATGTTTCACGTCAACTGAGTGTAACTGGCACCTTTAGAGATTATAATAAATGTATAAAGTGGAATATAATTAAATACCTTACTTAGAATAATTCCGGTGTGTAAGAAATACAGATCTACCCTCAAATTGTTTAAAAATTTCCCATAGCACTACTATTGCGAAAGTTCTAGAACTGCTTCTACATTTGGGTCATATTATTGTTTAGGTTTAACTGCATCGTAAATGGGTAGGTACCTACAGCGATTGTTCAATAGAATGCGTTTGTGCACCGGTCTAGGAACGACCCGGCATCTAGGTCACACAATCAGGCATTTAGCGACTGTTAGTGACTGCAAATACTATTGTTTCTCGAAACTTACTGATTGGATATGTATAAGGTAGTTCGTGCTTAGTGAGTTCTAATCTAAGTGAGCTTTGTTTTTCTAAAATATTTCTAAGGTCTATTAA
>JADANM010001663.1:8718810-8749387 GCA_026213755.1 Eurema hecabe
TAATATAAAAGAATATTTTATTAATAAAAAAAAATAATTGGGTGTATGTATTATAATTGTATAAGAATAATTATTTAGTAAATCAGGAGCTTTTTATGCATACTGACTTTATTACCTATTTAAGTAGGTAGTGTAATCTTTTTATGGTAATTCTGTATTTCCGCCCTTTTGAAGTGAATGATACAGTTTAATGGATAATTACGTCATTTAGCAGTATGTAATTATTTTATTGTGTTGAATAGTTTATTATAATTAAGTCAAGCAGGTTAAATGTCTGCTTGTTTATCTGTAAATTGAAAACTTGATATATAAGGCTGAACTTTGAACATTCGAAAAATTATAGTCTCAATAAGGGCAAATTAATAATAGCGTAACGTTTATTTAAGTGACTTAAAAAGAGGGGATTATAACATATTCAATATGAGACATATGGGTCGATGAACAAAATTATTTTTACCTGTAAACTTCCGAGGTGGTGTTTCATTAAGATTTTATTTTACTTAACACTTTATTCAAATATTGCCAATAAAAAATTAACTCGCTTAGAACCACCTCTGGTTTCATTACCAAATTGGTTATCTGGTCTAATTCGCCATCCAATTGGATGTGGGCAGCGTCGTAGGTGGAGGCCTTGCGAAAGACGGTTAGATTCGGCAATTACACCTTTGCGTCTAATGAAAACCGACTCTAATGTATTCAGGATTCAGCGTATATTCGCGTTCGTCAGGATGCAGACAAATTTGGTATCACTGAATTAATTACGGGTGTTTGTCACGTATGCCTCCAAATGCGTATCAACGTTCGCGCACCATGTATGGCCGATACCCAGGAAGGAAATGTGTGACTGAACTTAGACGAGTACATTTGAATGACCAGGTTTAGGTAACAATAATGAGAACTTCCGATGATACTTACTTGAAAATTCAAATAGAAGTAACGACTTTTTTGTAAGTGAACTTTAGAATAACTTAAAAAGCTGGCTCAGGCGTACAATGGTTTTTACACGGATGTAGAATTGTAATGCAATTTGGGTTCGCGTTTCCTAAGTCCGGTGACCGAGTGCGATGAACTTGGAAGGAAATGTCTTTAGATAAAGCCTGAGCAGATAAATATGAGGCTTGATATCCCTTGCTCAGCAATTACCGGTAATGGTGGTTTTACGTAGGACGTTCTAAGAAGCGTGTTTGTGGTTGCTTAGGATTTAATTAAAATCCGCCGTCGGTCACGTTCGCTGGAATGGAATGGATTGGATTAATTGGAAAAGTTGTGTAAGATGTTGAGCTAGTTGCAGCGTTTTTGGATTTTCTTCTTTCATATTAAAAGTTTATTGATGCTGGCTTCTATTTATAAAAACGGATATACGAGATGTTTTATATAATATGAAAAATAAAATATTTTGGAGTATCTATTTATCTGATATGGATGTTCAATGTTCATTGCTTTTTCTTGCATAAATTACTGAATATGGTTTGCGGGGTAGTTTTCAATCTGGGTAAAAACATAAATAGGTTCTTTCTATTAGGGTCTTTTCATAGTAACCATTACTACCTACACGAATTCTCCGGCCTAGTATAGTCAAGTGTTGTAATTTATTCTTGAACTGAGTCTAAATAAAGTGGAAACAAAGTGGTTCGAACGACGTAGAAGGAAAATCTATTGACGCAACTCCATAGCTACTGGGTTACGTTATGATTTATGAAAACTGGATTTATAAAACTTGATCAAGACGAGATTTATTTATTCTCTACGAATCAAAGTGAGGTATCTTGTACGTTTTTGTAATATATTACTAATCATATTTAAAGTAGAATTTGTTTTTTAATATTTAAAGGCTGACTAGTTCATGAAACAAGTGTTACTACTACTAGTTGAAAAATACAACTTTGACTTTCATTTTGGGGGATTGTAGCTTTTTGAAATCGCCTAATCGTGGACTTAAATTATGCATTGTAATATCATTACAGATTTAAAAAAAAATTTAAATATGGTTCCCCTTATATTGAAGTAGAAAAATTTTAACATATCTACTAAATTGCGAACTCCAGCAATCGCTATAGTAGTGTGAATATCCTCAATAAACGCTCAGATAGATACAATAACTAGGAAGTTGCAGCCACGAAGCTCAGAACCGGTATGCCCTTAGAGAGGGACTAAAATTAGCTTCGTTCACTGCCCTATTATTTTCACTATGTACTCTTGAACTTAGCTTGCTGTCTCTATTGCAACTTATGTTGTAGTACCTTTAGAAAGTAATGTTTATTCAGTTTACTCGACTTCAAATTAGGAGAAAAGTTTAAGGTTCCCAATTAGATTGTTAGTTTTGATGAGTTTGATGAAACTACTATTTGTTAGGTGTTCCCTTTTATTTTTATTTCGTCTAGTTCTGACAATGGAATCTATAAGCAGACCATTCGAATCCCAAATTCGGATTTAATATATGCGCTCTTAGGTTTCTTATAAATTATAAATGAAATATTTGTTAGGACAGAACTTGAAACATGTTCCTTTATCGAATGTGAATAAATACTCTGTTTCCAACTAGCGTAATAGAGTAAAGGTATATATGATCAACTAAAAGTATATATGATTCTATTTTAAGCGGCGGCACGCGTTGCAGTCCTCAGATAAACCAGAACGCACAAGCAGATACACAAGGGATGCTCATTCGAACTAAGTTATTTTCAGTGGCAATTACAAGAAGCTATTTAGATATCGTCGAAGAAAGGGATCTATAGGATGGCTATGCACGTTATCGTTTTTCCTAAAAGCCACTTAAATGAATCATATGCTTGCTGCGTTGCTATTGAAATATGCACCGTGATTCATAATGCCTACATTGAATGAGTTTACAATAAGTTGTGGGATATAGACATTATTATTTTTGGCCATCTCTCCCGCCGTGTCGCGAATTGGCTTGTCATTAACGTTTTCGGGTTAATGCGACTCTGCTACTATTTATAAATTCATAATTTGGCTATATCTATTGAAGTATTTATTATTCTATATTGTTTTAGTATAATACGGGAATAGACAGTAGGTAGTTGAAGACGAAACAGGAAATAGTTGTATTTATTTTACTTGCGTAGGTATAAAATGTAAATGTAAATTAGTTTAAAAATAACTAAAAAAACAATAGTATACAAAACACACACATACATGCTTTAATAAATGACTAAAAGGGCCAAACCCTTGACCCGTTCTGACCTATTTCAAAGCGAACTAGACCCCCATATAAATTCAAATTTAGTACGTTTCCTAATGATTCACGCGGCACGCGTCAGCGTCGCATATGGCTCTGACAGGACACGATTTAATTCGGCGCGTGCGCATAAAATATCTATTTACGGATTCGTTACCGCCGCCCGGTTAACCTGTCTGTCTAATAGATCGTTCACCTTTATCTTATCACTGCTGCCTGGCGACTAAATGAGTCAATGTGTCGTTATGTACCAATTGTTATTCTGTAACTAGTCACTTTTTGCCACATAGGTTTGTGTAATTGCCTATGTAGTAGCAAGGATGTTGAGTAATGTTTTTTGCCCGATTATTTTCGACTGAGTTAATTTGACATGGAACAACTTTTTTCGCGTCGTATTAATTATATAGCGACGCCTATTTATACGGTATTATTAGTATACATACATATATATCGGAGCTACCGTATTTTGCTTAAAATGCTAATGATTACTTGAATATGTACATAGTTGAAATTTACATTTTCAACTCGTAAAATTTGAACGAAGAATTTGCCTCGGTCTTTATTGATTTGTAATTTTTTTTTAGCTATACGTCGTGGGTCAGAGAACCAGCCAGCCAAGAAGGCACGCAACGATGGCTCTTCAGATAACAACAGCAACGGGAGAGACCATCTCGCCTACGGGTGTCTTCTGCGCAACGAGTTGCTCGGTGCCCAGATAGAGGAACTTCGAGGGCCGCCTACCGCGTGCTTGGAGGGTAACAGGGCGGCCTTGGGCGCAGTGCAGTTGGCGTCAGCAGCAAGAGCAGCCCTGGCCTTCTCCCCACCTGTTTTTAGATTTAGAGCACCGGCCCATAGCGCTGAGGTAAGTTCATATTAGCTTATAGCTTAGTAGCTGTGTCCCGCGGTTTTACCCGCGTTCCCGGGGCAATACCGGGATGTTAGCTAGCCTATCTTAAGTTGGATTTTATTATAATCGGTTAATTGGTTTAGGAGTCCATTGAGGACAAACATTGTGACACGAGATTTATATATATTAAGATTAGTGCGTCATCTCTCATCAAATTTGGATTTAATTGTAAGTGTTACATGTTTTCATATTCATGCAAAGTTGATAAGATTAAATAATATAAGGGGTCGTTGAATATAATTGGAATTCACTCGTAGGTATAAAGCATATTCTGGGGTAAACTGTATTCTTTAAAGTTAGTATACGAGATGACACTTCCAATAAACTTTATACGCCCAAACTTTGCAGGTAGTCGAAGCTCCAAATGCAGGGTTAATAGCAACAATTTATTTCAATCGGACGTACATGGGAATCTAAAATCGCACATTTTATTACGGCCATGATAACCTCGGTTCATGGATTCGTAAAAAATAAACCTAATACACTCTTTAATGCATGGTATTCGCAGGTAGGGAATATCGGGGTGATTATACTTAGATATCATACCGAAGCTATTCTGTTAAAATATTGCCAGTAATTCAAGTTTTCCAATTCAACTTTAATTAGGGTTGTGATTTAAGATAAAGAGCGTATATCCATTTTTATATCCAGCCTTAAAAGCACGGATAATAACTCAAAAAACCGTCGTAAAGATTTAATATTTTAGTCACAAAAAGCGAAGACAATCAAACTGGGGATTGAATAAATAATTTGAGTTGTAAAAGTCATTTTGGTGTTCGAGTTTGATGGAGGAAATTTGCACGTCTAATTAGCATTTAACTATCTATATCTATATACTAATATATAAAGCTGAAGGGTTTGTTTGTTTGTTTGTTTGAACGCGCTAATCTCAGGATCTACTGGTTCGAATTGAAAAATTCTTTTTTTATTGAATTGACCATTTACGGAGGAAGGCTTTAGGCTGCATAACATCACGCTGCGACTAATAGGAGCGAAGATATAAAGGATAATATGGAAAAAACGGGGAAAATTATTCATCTTTGAGGGCTTCCTTTACGTGCGCTGCTAAAACGGTTCAAGATACAAAAATAATATGTATGAAAGAATTATTCCTCTTTAAATTATCTAAAAAAAGTCCGCGACAGTATATGTCTATCTTCCAAGATTGACTCACTATAACATAATAATAGAAATAGATCCGACGGGGACGAAGTCGCGAGCAACAGCTAGTCGATTATAAAAGGCGTATTTCGTATCGCATCGTCTGCATATGCTGTGTCTAATTGCAAAGATATTTGTACAAACATAAAATGCTATACGAGCGTCGAAACCGTTTGGGTTACAGCAATTTGCACCTTTAGTAATCAACGGACATTTAATTTCCGTTGATTATAATAATTGCATGGCAAATAAAATTAATTTTGCGAATGTTTAGTTAATTTTTAGGGTCAGGATTTAGTATTTTGAACTGAGCAACAAAATATTTAACTATGTACGAAATAAAGCCTCTGTCGTTCTTAACGTTGCTACGGATTTAGGGGTTTTTCAGGAGATAGAATAATTCATGAGAATAATGTTAATATGTATATTACATATGTCATATCTATATGTATTGTATGTATGTATTTACAAAAGAAAGGTATGTATCTATATTTAATTTATTTCGTTATCTAGTTGCCATACCAAAAGCTTCTGCTTAGCTTGGAAATAGATGGCGCTGTGTATTAATGTCCTGATTTTTTTTAATATTTATTCAAACCCGATCCGAGTCGTATGTGTCTTATAAACTTTTTTTTTCTTTTGTCAAAATCAGCGGTCCCCCGTAACTAAATGTCGATGACAGCTTTGATGTTTCGCGACGTTTATCATCAGTTCCTCAGATGGGTAAAGGGTTAGGGTTTCGAGAGTGAAAAGTTAACAAAGTCGAAAACGATAAGTTTAAGTACGGTCCATTTGTCAGTGCGTGTTATCAGGTGTAGGTATGTATCTTTTGAGTTATATGCCCTTGGTCATGGTCCTTACGTGTCATAACATTACGTAGTATAAAATAAAGTTGCTTTATTTTGTCTGGCCTTATGTATGCGTAAATCTATAATACTAAGCAACAGATTTTAATGCGGTTTTCTCTATGATAGAGTTATTTAAGAGGAGGTTTATGTGTATATTGTATAATACATGCATAATATATGCGTTTGAAACCGGGGCTGAACGCTAGTAGTATACATGTATAATGTATATAGTAAAGAATAACCAGGTCTATATTTCCACTGTTATTGAAGTGGTTAAATAGTCGTTAGATTGTTAGAACTTCAAAAGTAGGCGAATGTGAGCGAACGAAGCGAACGAGTTTTTAATACGCTCTTTTTCGGTTCTAATTAAAATTTTAATTTGAATTTACAGCGCTACAACAAAATATTATATAACTAGACTTTCAGTTTAACATTTCTCATTTTTTTCGTGCCAAAACATTTACGTTATAAATAATTTTTAAATTTGCCAAATTGGTCGACGCGACAGCCTTTTCGGCCAGCGATTTGAGTTACAAAGATGAACAAGATATGTCTGTCATTTAAATGCATCTTTTTATTTGTTTACCGTGATTTGCGTCAGATATAAAACTCCTTAAACAAAGTTGGAATACATATCGTGGAATTCATTGTAATTTTTAAACAAGTGACAGCACTTAGTACTGAATAATCGAGAACGGGATATCAGGTGATCGCTTATTGCTTTGACCCGACGCGTTAACCCTCGATGGTGGATCCAAATTAAACGTATCGTATTTATATTTTATAAATGCTGTATAAATTGGTTACAATCGCACGTGAAGACGAGCAATGCGGGCTAATTTGATACTAAATGTGTAATATTATATCGTCGAAAGCGCGGAGTAAAAATTTTTATTTGCTCTTGAAGAGCTTTTGGTCATATTGAACGTAAAAATTGTGTTTCTCAAACTCTTTATATTTTTTTTATAGGATTTAAGAAGTTTGTATGGGTTTTAACTTCTAACGCGAAAATTACAGAATAGTTTTGGCTGTGTTAAACTTGGTTTCATCGTAAGCGAGATCTTATAAGTACCTACATGATTTTTATTCCGCAATCAATTTAGAACATATATGATATTCTAAATTTTAATTAACATACATTATCAATAATAATAATAAATAAAATAAAACAATAAAATTTAACAACCACTGTAACGTAATATTAAAGGTTTTTTTAATTAAAACGAGTATCAAATGTTAAATATAATAAGTGTTTGTAAAAAATGCGATTGCAACAATGATTCAATGTGCACATCGATTCGTATTGAGTATTGCTGATAATTGAAACTTGACACCTAACAACGTAACTGTACAATTTGTTTTAAAACAAATAAAAATAATGAATATATTTTATACCTAAGTATATGTTTTTAGTATTTTGTGTGTGTTTTGTTTCGGAAATATAGAAATATATTGTTATATGCTATCGATTTATATGATAGTATGTAAATATTTTCAAGTTTTAAATCAAAGTTTTTTTTTAAATCTATTGTATGCTACTTATTAATTGTTTTAATTTAATTGAATGGACCCTTGTCTTTACCAATGGTAAGAGAAACGGCAGCCCATAACATATCTATTATATACACATTACACATATTTTATCACTAGCTGTTGCTCGCAACTTCGTCCACGTCGGATCTATTTCTATTATTATGTTATAGTGAGTTAATCTTAGATGATATATACTGTCGCGAACTATTTTTAGATCATTTAAAGAGGAATAATTCTTTCATTCACATTTCTTGGTATCTTGAACCGTTTTCGCAGCGCACGCAAAGGAAGCCCTCAGATATGAATAATTTACCCCGTTTTTTCCACCTTTTCCATTATATCTTCGCTCCTATTAGTCGCAGCGTGATGTTATGTTAAGCCAAAAGCCTTCCTCGATAAATTGTCTATTCAATAAAAAAATAATGTAGTTCCTGAGATTAGCGCGTTCAAACAAACAAACAAACAAACTCTCCAGCTTTATATATATAATATATATTGGTATAATTACAATCAGCGATTCTTTTTGCTGGTAGTTACAGTGAAATCGCCCGATCGTGTCGGCGTCATTGTAATGTACCTACTCCCTGTATCGTATGTCGAATCTACCTTCACGGTGACACGTGTCAAATGACATCTGAAAATGTCTCGGTGACGCGTGTTTAGTGATCTTTTGTCTACTGATTGTGTTTATGGTAATTGCTATTTAGTGGGGGGACTAAAGGCAGTGCCACGAGTAACGGTAGGATTTAAATGAGTAAGTGAAAAAGCGTTGAAACTGCAAAACAAGCGAAATATTTTTAAGTTCCAAGAGTGTTCATAGACGGCGATGATCACGTTCCATAAGGTGGCTTGCCTGCGCATGTTAAAAAAAATTACAAAAATGTAAAATAAACGGTAAACTCACCCAATATTATTGAGAAAATGGCGATGGTAAAGTCAAATATATCTTTATTTCAACTAGGCTATAAACAATACTATATGTTGACTAAAATGCCCTTGACGAGGTTATGGAAGAGTCCAGTAAATCCATCGAATAGGAGCACATTCTTCTTTCGGCATTATACGTAGGAAATTCTGGTAGCATTTTTTCATTCATCGTTCATTAGAAAAATGAGTAGTTAAATTATTTTTAAAACATTATCCAAAGCTACTAGCAGATACCTAATTTAAGATATTTTTTGATAATATAGTATTTAAACTTTTAAATAGAATTAGGTACTTAATTAAAACTGCGAAATATGTCTGTTAAAATCCATTTAGTCACTTTACTCAGAAGCAACGTTTTGTTTTATTTACTCATACAAAATTTGCCACTAAAATTCTATAGCAATCCAAACGAGGTTCGCGAGAATTTAACCGAACCTAATGTTGTTACGCATTTTGCTAATAATTATGCTCTGGGAAGATTGCTTCACGCCGCATAGTTTAAATCAGATAAGATTTAAGACTTTAGAGCTTAAAGCTTGTTGTATTTGGACGCGATTAAAAATGTTTCTTCCAAAGAAAGACCTTCACAGTAAAGTTTTTCCGATAAGCGTAATTTGGCCGTGTTTTAAATGCTCCTTTTATTTTTTTTATAAAAAATGGGCATACGAGCATGTGAACCAAAAATTCAATATTTTTAATAACAAGTCTTATTTTTAGATTATTTTATATTTGAATAGAAAGTCTCATTACTATTTTACTTTCGAGTTTTTTTGATTGTTTATAAGAATAGAAACGAATGCTCAAACCAATGTTGGAAACTCCGTTAGAAATATTGACGTAATCCTTTAGAAACTTACCTACTGTAATTCTCCAAAACAAATATACCGATAAAAGCTGCTCTTGGCGAATTCTTTTGTACGAGTATGTTTAATTATCACGTGTCGCGCGTTTAGCACGCCAGTGACAATGAGGATGCGCTAATCAAATGTGTCCATATTTTTTACACGTTTCCTACTAAATGCAAATTAACACACGCTTTTTGCTTAGAGTTTTATATATGCATTTTTCATCGGTCATTATCGACACAATGCTATTGTTTTTTTTTTCGACGCAACTTTGTCCGTCTGTCTCTGACATCACTCAGTGACAACGACCTAAAATAATAAATTGTTAAAATTCTTTAGAGCGGCCGGGTCGCGTTGCATTTAAGTAGCTAAGTAGCCTCAGTGGGATTTTTTTTCTATATACATTGTTATGACATATTTTGACGACCGCTTGGCGGAGTGGTAGCACAACTGCTTTCCGCGCGAAGGGTCGTGGGTTCGATCCCCACACCGGAAAAATATATTTGTAATTTACATTTATATTTTTCTGGGGTCTGGGTGTTGCTATGTATTGTATGTTACATGTATTTACAAAAGAAAAGTACGTAATATGTATATATAATTTATTCCGTTATCTAGTTGCCATAACACAAGCTATCTGCTTAGCTTGGAATTAGAAGGCGCTGTGTATAAATTTAGTCGGTAAATAAGTTGGTTATTATAAATATTTCCGTCACATTTTCCCGTTTGACTTCTCTATTATATGATTTATGCTTCGGTCGATTGTCGTAAGTTCTGCGTACTGTAGTCTTACAGTGTTGCAAGATGCAGTATTGCTTTCTAGACTTGAGTTTCTAGTACTTGTGCGAGTTAGGATTAGTCTCGATTACTTGGTACTTTGTTGTTCAACACGTTTTGTGGATAAAAAAGGTTTTAATGAGTGAAAAGAGTGAGCTTATATGTTCCTAGGTTTACTGATTTTACGTTTGCACACTTTGAAAGCTAATTATAAATGAGCGTGAATTTATTTTCGCTCTTGTCTTGACTTGGATTTTTTGATCAAAATTTTTCCTAGTGTGTTTTTTGTCGAGTTAAAATTCGAGTACTTTTGAAACACAATGAAATGTGTAGTTTTAAATGAGTCAGTCAATAATCATAGTTCACTAACATTTGTTAGTTATCACATTTAGAAATTAAACGAGTTCAGAAAAGTCGCGTCAAAGAATACCAGTATAACTATTAGCTTCAGGAAACGAAACATTTATTTATCCCCTAATCTATTTACGACTTCAACTAAGAAAATTCTATAACGTGTAAACGTAATGCCCATTTAAAAGCATTAGTTGCTTGTCAGTCACACGATGACCCCTCTCAAAACTGCAGCTAAAAAACAGAAAGGTTCACGCTAGCTAAGGTCACTAATATGAACATGTTCATTTGTACTAACGCTAAAATTAATTAAGCGATGTTTCTTGTCTTATTTTAATTGATTTTCAAGCGTCGAGCTTTGTACGAAGTCTATTATGAGCAGGTTTATTATATGAGTGAGAATCGTGTTATAAATATGGCCATAAATGTTTAAATGGAAGTTGATGAAGTATTTTTGGTCGAATTTTCTATAATATATAAAATGTATAAGTAAAGTCAATTCTATAATTAAACGTTATTACACTCTATCCATTATAGACATGCCTCAGTTAACAGCTTAACGTACGTTACACAGTTGTAATGAAGCAGAATTTGGCTAACATTCACCAGACTAAGCAATCAGCTGTCGTGCGCTGTATGACGTCATAGGCACCTTTGACAAAGATGATCCTAACAGGTGATCCTCAAAACCCAACTCCCCTATAATAACACCGAGACTAGACGCAGATGCAAGAAACACTCTGCCATACTAAAACGACTTCTCAGCAGTTTAAATGTGTATTCCGCAGCAATAAAACATTTATTTACGGCTATAAAGGAGACATTAGTCTCTGTGACATTAAACCAGTAGCTTTATTGTTTTGTGTTCAGCGAAACCGCAAAATGTTCTAGTCTAGTTTTTAAGATGTCTAGGTTGTTTGTCTGAGTTATGTAGACTGAAACTTTGTTATGCTAAAGTAGTAAACAGTTTGTCTATGTAGTCAAACCGTACGTATATAAATCTACTAGCTGTTGCTCGCGACTTCGTCCCCGTCGGACCTTTTTTTAGATCATTTAAAGAGGAATAATTCTTTCATACATATTATTTTTGTATCTTGATCCTTTTTCGCAGCGCACGCAAAGGAAGCTCTCATAGATGAATCATTTTCCCCGTTTTTTCCATTATATCTTCGCTCCTATTAGTCACAGCGTGATGTTCTGTAGCCTAAATAAAGCCTTCCTCGATAAATGGTCAATTCAATAAAAAAAGATTTTTTCAATTAGAACCAGTAGATCCTGAGATTAGCGCGTTGAAACAAACAAACTCTTCAGCTTTATATATTAGTATAGATTATACAAGGGCTCTTCATGTGTTTATATTTTTTTGGTTATAATCTTTATGTATATAAATATACACTACCTAATATATATAATACAAGTTATATATGTAAATCCAATCGATATTATAAGAAACACCTTAAAATATTTTACCAATATAATCCATACTAATATTATAAAGGCGAAAGTAACTCTGTCTGTCTGTCTTTCTATCACGCTACAACTACTGAACCGATTAGAACGAAATTTCGTACACAGATGGTCTAAAGCCTGAGAAACATAGGCTACTTTTTAATTGAAAAAACGGTTTAAAGAGGGGAAGGGAGGAGATCAAAGTTTATATGAAAATCTACGCGGACGGAGTCGTCGGCAGCAGCTAGTATTAAATAGTTTGAACTTTAATTTTAATAGTAGTGGATTTTCGCAACTTAAGCTAGTTCTTATTAATGGTAAACAAATTCAAAACCTAGAACAGAAACTGCATTTTATATTCCATGCCGGCTAAAAAAGTATAAACAGTATTCATGAAATTCTAGATCGGTCTAAGGTCCACCCACTGGATTACCCGCGCATCGACCATTGAATACAAATATTGGCATTGTCGCTGTCAGATGCACCGATGACACGATCCTTCATTCCACACAATATAAACTTCGATCGGCGATACATATTTGAATATTGATGAAGCGAATGATTGAAGGAAACTGTTGTCTAATCAAATTTGTTTTGCCTTTTTTATATTATAACTTTGGGGAAACTGTTGTCCTAATTAAATTCGGTTCGTCTTTTTTTTAGATTATATCAGTAATTTTTAGATATCTGGGAAATTTATATATATATATATATATAAATTTATTAATATATATATATATATTTACTAATCATACATTAAATATGTAACCTCAGGTATATTTATATAAAGGTGCTGATAAATAATGTCGTTTTCTATTTAATTGAATCGGTTCAGTTGATTCGTATTATTAGCATTGATGTAAAGTTTTCAAGTTAATCTAAAATTTGGTTTAAGCAGGTGTATTTTGCGTTTGTTGTAATAACGTTATATATAATTATTAACAAAGTTAAGTTACCCCCGATAACTATCGTTTTATCTCAATATACGCTAAGCGCCTGATTGGAAATCCTACGCAAAAAGATTCAATAACCTGTCTCGGCGCAATACAAGTGTACGAGCATTGCGCAGGCGCGACGAATCGCCCCGACTCGTATGATCCAATGGTTTTTGCACCAAGTCCTTGAACAGATAGAAGTCTAGACGCTTTGCATACCTATTTACGAATTTTGCGCCTTTGCATTTCAATGATGCGTGCGATTCTAAGTTCAACGGTCTGTTCGTTACACTGCTTATCCTTTTTTATTGCCTCGTGAAAGAGCCACGACGGTTCCGTGATTGAAATTTTCAACGCATGAATCGTATCGTGACGTCCATTCCCTCGAAAGCTGCAGAACATTGCTCACCCCAAATTGGCATTTAATGCAAATATCACGCGCAAAAAACCAAAACACTTAATCCAATTGATTAACGCTGTGATAAATTGACGACTCGATTCCTATGAGAAATGGATTTGATTCTCCTAGAGAAATTGATTTCGCTTAATTGAACTCTGGAACGCTCAGTTTAAATTAACTGGCACAACGCACGTCAAGGTAATAATAGGACTTACGTGGAACTTGCAAAAAATGCAAAGCTATATCGAGATGCTATCTCGTCAGCAATTATAAAATAACTTTAATTATTTTAAAGTGTAAGTACATTAGCCATTTCGGTGAGTGTAATTAGCCAAAATTATAAGCTCTATCACAATGGCATACATATCTGTGTATGCCATTCGCGCTATTAATATTTGCCGATCATGTATTAGTATTTTTTATTGGACATACAGCTACATAAACGCCAAAGCACTTAGGTCATTGGCAAGGGAGGGATGATTCGTAGATTTTGCGCGTCTAGTTTCTCTGAATGCATTTTGGATTTGTATTTTTTGTCGGCCCGTATGAAATCGATTTCTTTGTAGTTGTTTTTGAGTGCCCTAGCAGGCTGCCGAATGTTTTTATAATCTAGATCTTGTCTTAGATTGTCTCCAGAATTGGTGCACAGTCACGCTCCGGAGTCATTGTCTGGTTGCTCCTTCTCATTTCGAAGACATCTCGAATCTCGATCTTATTTCTCGTTAATTATATTTTGTTTTTTATTACCTGCCAACTGGTGTTTTCTAAACACGCTCGTGACCTTGATTGTTGGAAGTCGTTTACTGATTAGAGTGTCTATTAAAAACTTTTTGCTAGCTAATAGTGGTAGAAAATATGCCAGATTTACAATGTGTTAATCACACGCCATGTGCCCTGTGTTATCTGATATTTACTGTGTTGTTTTTAAATACGATACGCAACTGATTGATAGTTACCAATTCATCTATTTGTAAGCTTAAATGTACTTTTCCCCAAATGTACGATTTTGTAGTAAAAAAAGTTTTAGTATATTATAATTGACTAATTTGTCAGGATTTTATATTCTAGATTATTTGTATGACGACGAAACCGCTAAGCGCAACTAGTGTTGCTATATCAGCCTTCAATAGGTATCCTAAATTAGCATTCTGTTACCTACATACGTCCAGCCTCTGATGTCTAAGACATGAAAGGCGTTCGTTTGCCTCCATTGTTATACAAAGATAAAAATAAAAAAGTTGTTTATAAAAACATTTGAATAGTCTCTGATATAAGTTATAAAACTTGTCGATTATTAGCAACACCCACGTACTGCATCGTATTGGAGTTACTTTGTATTTATTGCTTTAGAATTGGATACGTTAAAAATAGATATTATTTTTATTGAGCTACGATTAACTGCTGTAAGGAATGGTCGTGCTTGGATTGTTATGTCGGTACGCTTGATTAAATATTGCTAAATTGTATTATTATCATCATAATAAAATGACTTAGTAGTTCCACAATCGAAGTTTAAATTTCTGAGAAAACTGCGTAAAACTCTTTAAGGTTTTGGACTAAATATACTATACTAATATGCAAATTGCAATCCTTCATATATCTTGTTACACAAAAAGACTTCTGTGTCATCATCAGCGTACAAGCTAGGAGGAGTGCTCAATCGTGTTCATGCGGTTACTATATTTGCTGAGCCAACATCTACCAATTCGCGAAAATATTCCGCAAAGCAAATCATTCTACTTGGCCTTAATTCTTCACCGTGTGCACAACGAACCAATATACATATTTGCTGAACGTTTCGCGATCGAGGCCCGATAGGGTTTACTTGTATTTGCACAGTTAAGTCAATTAGCAGAACGGTCTCGACAGGCCCATTGAATTCGCCCGTCCCGCACCAGACAATTGCATCTGCATCTTTGATTAAACCCTCTCGAATTATGCTATCAATGCCAGCTATTATTGCTTCGAATGCAATGAGTAGTTCATGTACGTCCGATGAACCTGGCTCCACATTATATCTCATTACGATCAACGAGCTTATAAGACTCTTCCTCTAAAATGAATATAGTTAAAGCGTGGTGAATTTTTCATGGAAATTTTCTGTAACGATTACTCACCATCTATCTGTAAACGTTGTTCGCTTATCTATCGCCGATCTTTTTTGCCAATTGTTTGTTTCAGTCGTAAAATTATGCGGCGAAATCCTTATGTAGTTCCGTGTTTTTTAATTAGTATTCTCTTCACTGAAAGGGGTTTGAGATATAGCGTAGTTGCGTTTTATTATTGCGGTTCTAACGTGACCCGCTTACCGATCCGTCCAGGTCACAAAATCTTTCACATTTATAGTACCAATCAATCTCTTATCTCGGATCTAGTCACTACTTGGTGGTTTTTTAGCTTTTTATGCGTCTGCTGTTGAGGGTCAACGAACTTTGGGTCTGATTGCTCATTCATCTTACATCATTGCGGTTTTGGTACACAATTTTTCTTACCTTTTCTACATTGTCGCGCGATTAGCATAATTCCTATATTGCAGTCTGTTTTATTTACACGTGTTTTTGTGTTCAAATTTATTCTGAATAATAAACGTAGCCATCATTCTGTACCCAATATTCAGCCGGATAGTGTTTTAGAATACGAAATGGAAATTCATTTTAATTTATTCCGTCGTACCGGGGATTTATCGACGGCAGAAACTATAAACGATTGCAAGATATAGATCGTTAGATATTAGTTTTTATTTTTAGTAGGTAATCTTTATCAAGCTAACGAAACGAGTTAACTCTATAAATATGGGTTTGGACAAATAGAACCAAAGGTCCAAACACAAATATTAAATAGTACCAAAGAAAGGAAAATATAAAATAAATTTATGAGACGTTGAAAGCTCGTATCGAATTCTCAAAAAGATGAATTAATCAAAGTTGATAGGACCCATATTACTATGTACATAATATCTATCTCCCTCTGAATCTATGAACGCGATGACAATAGGTACTATTGTGCGATCTATTGTAGCGTGTTTTTTGTCTATTTGTAACGAATGAGCCTTTTGTGCCTGGAGGAAATAGGCAATTGCTCTATCGGGCTTCAACAACTACAAATTAATGATGACTTATGTCACGCCACGGTTTTCATATCAAAACTAGTGTAGGTATGTAGCAAAATACTTTTGGATGGGTAAAAAATAGCCATGTTTAAGTTTATGACGATTATGTTAGTCATCGTAGGTAATTTGTACCTAAAAGTAATTGTAGCGTAAATTATCAAATAATGATGTAAGAAGCTAATTCGCTCAATCAAATCGGCATTAGGGAACTAAATTGTTTGTGAACGTTCGACTCGCAATAACTGCTTTTTAATCCGACGTATTTAGCCATCCGTCTTTATAACTATATACTCGTTTAATCATAACGCTCGATTTAAAATAACCAAACAATTTGAAAATACGTGGACTTCATATAGAAATAAAACATAAAAATTCTCAGTTCGTCCGCTGATGTCTGAATTTGTTATCGTTGCAAATCTCAGCTGATTTGATCACGCATCTTCAAAACCAGTTGCAATTCCTTCAGGCCAAATTCGGCTTACGTTACGTAATAATATGCATTCGTTTCGAGCACCAAGGCCACTGTGTCGACGACCACTGGGGGCGGGCCGCTACTAAGTCAACAGCTCCTTAAGTGGCGGTTGTGAATTAATCATCATGCATACAACTTAATGCACTTTCAATCTTAACAGGCTTGTCCCGTTAGCCTTTCATTCATAGACGCAAAAAATGCGCTTTCGTCTTCCAATACGCTATTCCGCTTCGCATAATATCTCGGTATCATTAAGCGAATGTTATATTTGACACACGATCGGTTTCGGACGCGATATCTCGTGGTATAACACGAAAAACACAAGTTTTATCTTCGATATTTATTGTGCGCGCTTCACCCTCGTGTTTTGCGATTTTATGTTTTTCCACGATGATGTGGGCGTTACAACCCAATTCTGGATATAATTTGGATTATTTGGATAAATCGCGTCGTGCATTCGAACTGGCTAAATTATTTTGTCTTCCAATATGGTCACCCACGCTGATAAATTCTATTCAGCTCGACCGTGATTAACCCGACCGAAACTACGTAAATGGTAAGGACAACCCACGGCTGGTCTCACGAAATACACCGCTTATTATGTGTTTTATTCATCTAGATTACTTAGAGGCACAATAAACTCGGGTTCATGGCCGCAGCAGGTACTCGTAAAGTAATAAAATGTGCATTTTAATAGCTTCGCAAATAAATTATACCTACCTCCGTTGCCGACTTTAGGATAGCGTTTAGAATTAACAATAAAGACATAGATGTATCGTAATTAGATCTATTATCGTTATTCGGCATCTCTCGGCAGCAGTAGCAAATTAACAACCATTACCACGTATTAGTTTTTTGCTGCGACGCCAATCAGAGCAGTTTGAATAGAAATTGTGTTTCGAGATTAATTGTAACGTAAACGATGATTTGGGGGAAGCGATCTTGTGTAAGAGTTTAATTGTATTTATTGCATTTGGTTAGAGTTTTTTCGCGCTATTGTTAAGAGGTAGGTGAACGTATCAAGGACTAGTGACACGCTTCAGAGATTTTTCACATGTACCCCGTTTGGGCCTCTTTGAACCTTTCAGATAGGCAAGTCTAAGTAGAATAGTCTATATAATTTCATCTTTGTTTATCAAAATAATTCAGATACCATCACGGCCACCCTGATGTCCAAGCAGACACTGCCGCCTCTTAGATAAAACGTCAGTTTTACATATCGCTTTTTTTCCAAGTAAAAGAGCTTTGATAAATATTCCTTAAGCTATAGTAATAAGACACGTAGCTTCCTGCAACTAACAAATTAACCATAGCACCTACCTTATTGCAAATTATGAAGACTGCTATAAATTTTAATAGTGATTACGTAATAATATAATGGCGATATATTTTGTGCCTCGATTCCGGCTGATTCAATTTGTCAACGTTTTTTGTGTCATTAGCGTTTTCTAAATCGCCAGCGGGGCGTTTGTCTTCATAATGGCTACGCGCTTAATGAATGCACCATTTATAACTTTAACACCGTTCGCGAACTTTGTTCCGGCAATTTGGATGGCTTTTTGTACTTTGTTTAGGGTTCTTTATGTTGTGTTTGTCATAGTTCCAGGAATTTGATGTTGCTATTAGTCTCTGGCACCTTGTTTTAGTAGAAAAATATTGAAAGTTACACATTTCGTACTTATTTCTACCAAAACACCACCATGTTCTATAATAGGTACCCATTGAAGTATTATACGAGGGCTGTTCGGAAAGTAACCTCCAGGAAAGAGGGGATTTCCAAGCTCGTCCATCGATATAATAAATGCTTAAATGTTCATGGCAACTATGTAGAAAAGTAGAGAAAAGCTGTAGTTTTAAGATGTATATAATAAAATTTGTTTTTCTACTTCTGTGTTTTATTTATAGAACAACGGAGGTTACTTTCCGAACAGCCCTCGTATATTGATACTATACCATACATGGAGCATTCACTAATTCTTTCCTCGCAGAGAAGATATTATCAAAAGTAAAACATTCAACTATACTTATCGTCGAATTTGTAGTCGAATTTCAAAAGGAAGAGAAGAAAAGTATAACTTAACTTTACATAAAAATTATTCGTCATCTTTCCTAATTTCAGGTTTATCATTATCATTAAAACTTTAAGCATATTTCATTAATCTAATTGAATCAATTGATTGGTTTATGTAGTCAATTATTTTATATAGTCCTTTCAATGTTTTTCAACAGGATCTCATTAGCTAATTGTGCGACTCGTGCTATGATTGATTTATTAATATTATTACCGGCGTCTGTCTGCACCTGTTTATTTGATTGACTAGGCAATAAAAACGAAGCACTATTTTCGTGTTATTTTAGTGCTTATAATTTAAAATCTAGTTGGGAATTTTTGAATGCCAATAGTCGATAGTGAGTCTATAAATTGTTGCGGTCACAAAAGAGAAATTTCGTTTGAGCTGGAAAGCTTGTAATTCGACAGTGTAAAGTGTCAAAATTTACTATTATTAAGCTTTAGGTTGTTGGGTTTCGCATTCCGAATAATTTAAGTTAAATAATTCAGACAAAATATACTTCAAACAAATCGTAAAATGTATATCATGTTTCGACAAATGTTTAATATGATATAAATTTGTTTCAGGAGAATATAGACCCAGCGCCGTACAGCCTTTCCCCCGTGTCGGCGAAGTCACAGAAGTTATTGCGATCCCCGAGGAAAGCTACCAGAAAGATCTCACGGATACCGTTTAAGGTAATCTTAACATTAACACCACCTTATTTTTTCATCTGTTTTCGTATTTTTCTATTGCCATTGTAATTTTTAATTGTTTATGGACTTGATCTCGGATGTAATTTCGAATGCTTTCGTTACATAAAAACTTCCTTCAGAACTGTGAGTTAATGTAAATGATTGGTTTGCAATACCATGACGATTCAAAAGTGTTTCTACTTTATGTAGTCTAGTTGTATAATGATATATTGTAATTTGATTTTCTTTAATTCCTTTAATGGTTTAAAGCTCTTCTGATCTCACCTAACATGCTGTTGTTGCAGGTGCTAGACGCTCCAGACTTACAAGACGACTTCTATCTGAATCTAGTGGACTGGTCTGCTCAGAACGTCCTCAGTGTGGGTTTGGGCAGCTGTGTGTATCTATGGAGCGCGTGTACCAGCCAAGTAAGTAGACGAATAGCATATATAAACGAAATAGCTGTTGCTCGCGATTTCGTCCCAGTTGATGTGTTTTTCCATTATTTCTTCGCCCCCATTAGTCGCAGCGTGATGTTATGTAGCCTATAGCCTTCCTCGATAAATGGCCTATTCAATAAAAAAAGATTTTTTCAAATCTAACCAGTAGACCCTGAGATTAGCGCGTTCAAACAAACAAACAAACTCTTCAGCTTTATATATTAGTAAAGGAATATACATGTAATAAGGTAGTGTTGATCGTTTCGACTTTTCAGGCATTTCTGGTTATTTCCCTGTTTTAGTTGGTAAAAGAGTGTAACGCTAAACTAATATAAAGAACATTGAACGTACTAGCGATGTCATACATTCATTACTTCTGAACTGGTATGGTCGTACATATGGTGGTTTTCTATAAAACATAATAACTATTAAGTAAAATCATTTATTATTAACTTAATAACAGAAAATCATCACAAAAGGGAAAAGTATTTCTTAATACCACATTTGAAGAGCCCATCGTATCTAACAAAAACTTGCATCCGCGAATATGAAACAACATAAAAATTAACGTGTATGTTTTTACGTAAAAAAGTGCAGAAATATAAAAATGTCATTGGCCCAAGAGGGGATCGGACGCGCGACCTTCGAGCTTACGTTCTAGACAAATTTGTGTGTCTATCGTTTATGAGTCTATTATTTTAATCATAATATCGTTAATAGAAGTTTAATGTTGTACTGAGGAAATGTAATGATATTGTACCTATAGGTAGAGATACATAAAAAGATTCTCTGTGATCAATGCCCCTTCATTGCTTACCAGAACATCGCTTTAGTCAGAGATTTTCCTGATACGAAACTATTTTTAAAATTGTGAACTCGTTGAAATGTTAAAAATTCTTAACTCCTTCTGTTGAACGTATGTCCCATCTGCACTTTTTTTTAATTTGCGACAATTCCATCCATAAAAAGTTGTAGAAATGTCTTTCTCCAACCAAAGGGATTCTTCGACAAGTCGAATCATTGTAATAAAGGGTTGGCAACCCACTCCAGAGCTGTCAATCTCCGTGAGTATTGATGGGCGGCGATGACCACTTTTCATCAGCTCGCCTGTATGACCCTTATGTTATAAAAACCTGGTTCTCCTAAGAGGATTTCCCCACTAGTAAAAAGGCTTCGAATAAAAAGCATAAGCGAGATTCAGCCATCGAAAACAGTATCTATCATATCTATACATTACTGTACAAGTGTACAATGTATCCACCGAGCCGGTTGCCCAAACGCAGCGTCCAGTGTGGCTAGGAATTATTATTATTAAATATTTGGAACTTGTATAAAAAGCAATAAAATCCGTCTAGTTGTGTCGTGCATGCGTTTTTTTGTTGACCACATTATGCGATGTCTCGCCGCCGCGGTCAAGCGCGAGCCGGTTGCGTAGATTTTTTGGTTCCTTACATTAATGCTTTTTAATTTCATGCGTATAAATTTTTTGCGATTATTTCAATTTTTGGTATTAATCACCGAGATTTTTATTTAATTGATGACCAATGTTCTATTTAGTTTTTCTTACTAACTAAATAGATGAGTTTGCAAAAAGTGTACCAGATTTAGATGGAAGCGCCAATCAACTTTAACTGGCTATCTTCTTACGGGGTATATCCTCCTCCTGTCTTACAGAAACCGCGTCCTCCACGAGGGATTAGGGGTAGGTTACGTGAAACTTGTACTTGACCTATGTGACGGATTCACTATAGGCCAAAATATATTTTTCCATTTCCATTTAATGACCCCTGCAAAATTATAATTAATTATAATATAAATTATAATTTCCCCCAACAGGCACGCGTTATCTCTGCAACATATAAATATGTGCCTATCTTATTAGTATGCTGTTTATGCAAATCAATATTATGTTCTGTATAAAACTAAAACGTTTTTTTTGGCCTCAAAGAACTGTAATAAATTTTTATGCTATCGGTTCTCTGATGCAGATTAATAAATTTTTCATTATTACTGCCTAATAAAAATCAGTTATATTCCCTATTTAAATAACGGGTTATGTAAAAAACGGTGGGTAGGCTAATTTTTTAGTTGAATTATCGGTTTCTTGATATGCTTTCGCGGATCTAGGCACGAGCTAGTATCGGGTGAAGGAGTTTCTTTCGATTTTAATTCGTCAAGATAATAAAAATTTGTTTGATTAGCAACAGATGTCGATGCCTCTTATAACGTGTAGATTAAATTTCCAGATTGTTTATACTGATTAAGTATTCAGTCTTATATACATTAATATACATTTTGATCTAAAGGTGATCAACATGATGAAAAATAATCAATCGTCAGACTTATCGGTGTTACATTTTGCCTATACATATTAAAGTACTGCTTATACATATTATCCTAAATTTAGTTGTATCAAATTATACTTAATTTAATAATTAAAGACCAGTCCGTACTTCGGTCGATGTACGAATAAACCTTCTATAGAAATAACTCAGCGGGAAAAATGGCTTGAAAATTCGGAAAATATTTTTTTAGCTCATCGCAAAATACATCTACGGTGAATTTAACAACACATGGTGATAGTAATAAATACTATACATATTAAATTACTACTACAATACCTACCCATAAAAATGTATAGGAGATATTTAAAAATAACAAGGGAACCCCAAAAACTAGTCGTTGCAATGGATAATGCAGGACAAAGCCCTCTCGACATGAGGTTTTGTTTTTACGACAAACGTATTTTACAACGTGTTACGTAATTCTGTCTCGGACGTATCGAGTGTTATTCAATTATGAGTTATTTATAATCGCCAATTAGTTTGCAGTTTTTGTCGGAGTTTTGATGGAGAATAGAGCTTTTGATTTAAGGGTGGGGGTGGTAGTCGCTTTGCACAAGTGACATTACTAAATTAATATAGAATATCTAAATATACCTGTCTTCGAGGATACGTAGCCTACAAAGGTCTAGATAGACCTATGGACAAAGTTTAGCTATGTATATTTGTTCGTCTGTCTCTCCATTCGTCTTTACTGGTAATTCATGATCGTTGTTACATATTAAAATAGGTTTTATACCAAGTAGGTAGGCTTCGCAATACCTACATAATTACATTAGAAAATTTGTGAAAATTGGTGTAGACCAATTACGTAGAGTATATTACACGTGAGTAGACACGCAATCGGCTATTTTAATTTTGACGTTTAATTTCATATCCCTTCCCTAACGAAGCTATTTCACCCCAAGAGAGATATTTTCGGGTAGAATCGATTTTTTCATAATTTTTTGCTCAAAAAGTCATAGTCAAAAAATGTTTTGTAATCCAAATTGAATAGCCCATAGAATTCGGAACGCAGACAGAGTATGACGTCACACGTATCTCAGACTATCGAAATGTGTACGATTGATAGTATGAGAATTTCCTGTGAGAAACCTGCAGCGTCCAGGGGCAACGACCAGTGGCCAAGGAGTGGCATTGCACCGATATATAAGGTCTACGTTAATAGATGGGACGGATGGATTTGCATATGATACATAACAATGTTGGATAATATAAACGCGAGAGTGTATGACGACATGTAAAAAATCTATAAGTAAATATTGCATTGAGACTGGAACGGCTTCTATAGAAGTTTTCCCTGTAGTGGAAGACTGGCTGTTTAGTTACTTGTATATAATCTGTGTATAGTTACACGTTGTTTGTCACGCAAAACCTAGTGAATGCATGGGGCTGAAGTTTGGTTTGCAGGAAGATGCTCTGGACTAACGTTGGGTACTTTTTATTTCGGTGTTGTAAAGGAAACAGAAAGTCCGTCTAGTCTAGTAGGCTTCAGTATTTTACCATGATATATGGAACGATTTAGTTGCCTTGAAAGTATATTTTAAGGTATACACAATTGTGTCAAGCATATGCAATTGATTTTCGACAAATGTAATTCCTTGTCACTTATAAAATATAAAAGATCGTGTGTCGTTCTATAAAAAAAAACTAAGAATTCCCCGAAATACCACGTGCGTTATGGAGACACATGATCGATGCTCGTTTTCATGCAAATGTTATATTTTTGCACATATCATAATTTATACGTGCGCATTAGTATTTAGTACCCATTTATAGGCGACTCTTTTCAAGTGCAAACACGATAAATAAAACAAACGATGGTCACTCTGACAGTCGCCGTGGACCATTATAATTTGCATAATTGAGATCGCACTTCGCCAAATAATAATAACACGAGGAACGCGTACCGATCAGTCGCTTACCTCTATGCGTTTCTGTCTAGGCATTTTGTTAATAATAGCGAAACAAACTAGCTTTGGGCTAGACGGGTCTAGATGCCGTTAAATGGTCATTTTCATCGGTGGCCAGTAACCTACTGAGGATGCATTTGGGAGCCTTATGGAATTTTTCGGACAGATATTCGGAGTTTGTTTCGAGTTCGAAATAAGTTCTAGCTTTCGTGTTTTGATGTTGCTGTAATTTACGTATGTTACGTAAGTGTTTAGACTAATAAAATTCACTGAAAATTAGCGCTGGAGTAGTTAATACCCAATTAGCAGCTTCAGAATATGCTGAGAGATTTCCCTTTTGCACAGAAACGTTGTCTTCTATTTTTGTCTTATTTTATTACTTGTTTATTTGTCTAAATGTAGTGCCCTGTGTGTAATGTATGTTTAAAGAGGTAATTACCAACCTTCCTATAAGAATACTTCAGATATAAACACGATGGTACATTAAGAATGGTATGAAGGACATTCTCTGTAGACTCAGCTTAGAAAATTAGTTACGAACAGGAATTTTTAACTGACTCCGACAAATCTTTGAAATCGCAGTATGCCGGTGGGCGTATCAAACCCTTCGAGTACTTTATAATTGTAACTCATAGATATTGGTAGCCGTCGGGGATGACAAGTCTATGGGTGGACTGGTTTGATAGCCTAGGTAAGATGGGCGATGAACTTGCTTCAGCTTAGCAGTGCCCACGTGAATACGTGATCGTCGATTGGCGTTTAAAGTATAGGATTGTATTTTGGAAGACTTGACACTGATAGAAGTTAAATAGATACTGTAGCTTCTTATAGATACTACTACACTACACACTGAATGTGGATTAAGCTCGATAAATCTTAAAGAGTCCGAATGCAAAGTTATGTGCTTTGATGACAACACGTTGGACCGTTTTAGGGATAAAAAAGCGTATGTTCTTGTCAATAAAACTGATCTGTATTATTAAATATCTGTAAATTTCGTTAGCCCAACAAATTATAGTCAGAAAGAAATTCTTTCGCATTTACTCTTCTCATCAAAATGTATTCTTCTATTTTATATTTTTGTTGCTAACGTGCATAATCTTAGGACGAGATACAGATTTATAACCGTGCATTACATGCAGTAATGATTACTGGCTTCTAGTAGTCTATTAATTAAAGCTAGCTATCTTGATTCGTCCGGTCTCGAGATATAATAGTGGTAATGGTAATGTGTAAGTAATGGTCTCGAGATAGGATAGTTTATTATATTAATTATACAGGCTATTCCATTGCATCTTCAATCAATTTGCATCTTATGGAATATCGTTATGGAAATGGGTATAGAACAAGATGTTTCGAACAGGGTCCAAAGACCAGTAATAGGATATGGTATAAGTGCATCTAGGAACATCATTTACTATAATGTTAAGTAAAAATCGTAAATCTTAACGGTTCAGTTACCGGTGATTCTTAGGATTCTTCTACTTGTATCGCTAAGAATGAAATTGTTTATGATGTAATAGGATTGATTACTCATAATGAGTCTTTAAATTGCTTTCAACATTTTTTAGTAATTTAAATACCAATAACTCTTAAGTCTGATGAACTGTAAATGAATAGTGGATACGATATTAAGAGTTGGTATCCTAATACATATTATGCATGTACGTGGAATGTATATGACATATGTATTGTACTCTAACTAATTTACAAAGAAAACTAAAGTGAGTGTTCATGGGCCTCGATAACCACTTTCCATAAAGAGGCTTGCCAGCTCGTTTGCCCCGTATGTTATAAAAAACTAAACATTTCATGTTTCCAGGTCACCCGGCTATGCGATCTATCTTCAGAAGGCAATACGGTGACGTCAGTAGCTTGGAGCGAGCGCGGGCACCTCGTGGCTGTCGGCACTCAGAAGGGACACATCAGCGTCTGGGACGTGTCTGTTAACAAAGAGGTGTGTATAATAATAATAAACCGAAGCTAGGAAGACCGCAAAAGACAGACAGACATGGATAATGGAGACTTCCAGCAATGGAGACGCCGATTTAGAAGAATGCTATAAGTAATCATAACTATATTATATCCTAAAATATAGCCGTCTAAAGGTTAAATACATTGGAATTCATAGGCGAAATCTGGATATCAAATGAAAGTCTTATAGTGCACATTGCGAAATTATATAAAGATCGTATGTACGGAATCCATAGTGGACGAATTCATCTCGTTCTTTGTCTGGTCTCTTTTTAATATACCTTCAATATTTGGTAAGGTAAAGGTTCAAAAAGTTTAGCTCAAATTGCAAGAATTAAAAGAAAAAAGTAAGATTCAGTTTTTACGCCGCATTTTATCCACTACCACTACTCGACGCCAATCAATTCCTCCAACAGATTACTACTAAGGTATTTGTTTTTAATATAGTATTTACTATCCTGTATTAAGTACCACTCAAATATAATACGTCGTTACATAAACAGCTCCTAGCAACTCGCAATAAATAATAATTAATTCACTTGTTTTATTGCACTCAATCAGATAGTATGCCCTGGTTTCAAACGAGATTGTACGAAACCAGTTTCTATGTAAACATATATTAACAATGCAGTGTCATAGAGACGGCGTTAATGCGTATTATTTAATGCCTTTGGGGGTCATTCAACTTTACCTTATAGATATTATTAATATCAATGCTAAAGGAACCATCTGTATGACACCGTCCTTGGTTAAATAAAAATAAAAATGGATAAACAATAGTAAACATTTTTTGAGATTTAATCATTTAATATAAATATTGATAGTTTAATTGTAAGAGTCTATTAGATCTAACCTTAATGAAGATGGTACCCACAAAAGATTTGGTTTGGTTTTTCAATTAAATCATTATATTTAATTTAAAATCATTATAATGCTTAACGTTGAAAATACTACATTTTTCTTCATTCTTATATCGAGAACTCGCAAAACTACTGAAAGTGTTAGTGCTTTCGCTCGATGTGTTCAATTACATGTGAAGCGCCACAAAAAATCAAATGTTTTCTTTAATTTGACATTGATTAAAATGTCGCACTATGCTTTGTAATTGAAAAACTAATGCCGGAATACTGAAACGCAACTTCAATTTAAGTACAACTTAAAGCGGTCCGATTTGACAGTTCGCCATACAATTCTGTCAACATTACGGGTCTTAAGGCGTGCTTAAATTTAATTTGCGTATGAGTACTTGGCCGTAAGTCTATCTCCAATCCAGCGGATCGGCGTATGTAAAATATAGTAGCGAATTCACCAGGTTTTGTTCCCTCCATGGAAAATTTACTGCAGTCCTGGTAGTCATCACATATGTACTAAGATCCAGCTCTATGAATGGTTCCCTTTCAGGTATCAAAGCTGCAAGGTCACGTGGCCCGCGTGGGCGCGCTCGCTTGGAACGGTGACATGCTCAGCTCCGGGTCACGAGACCGGCATATTCGGCAGCGAGACACCAGGACACCACGTGAGTTGCTGCTATATCCTTAACTCATTACTCAAGGTCAAAGATATAGTAACACTTTTGAATCGTCAGAGTATTGCAGAGTATACAATTACTAGCTGTGTCTCGCGGTTTTACCCGCGTACTTCCCGTTCCCGGGGCAAGACCGGGATGTAAGCTAGCGTATCTTTTAAGTTGGATCAAACTGCACATGGTGTGCGAATTTTATTATAATCGGTTAAGTGGTTTAGCAGTCCATTGAGGACAAACATTGTGACACGAGATTTCTATATATTAAGATAAGGGGTGGGGTCAAAGCTAGTGTGCTATAAATGCACCAATGATCCGAAAAGCAGTAGGTACTACAGAAAAGAACCAGCATGAAACTCTGTTAATACTTGCCCTTTGAACTAGTTATTATAAATGGACTAGCTGTTACTCGCGACTCCGTCCGCGTGGAATTTTATATCAACTTTGAACCCCTTTTTTCCAGTTAAAAAGTAGCCTATGTTTTTTCTCAGGCTCTAGACCATCTGTGTACCAAATTTCATTACAATCGGTTCAGTAGTTTTGGCGTGAAAGCGTAACAGACAGACAGACAGACAGAGTTACTTACGCATTTATAATATTAGTATGGATTGTTAACGTTAATTATAAAAAGATAAAACAGACACTCCTTGTCACTCTTACTGGGACAACTAAAAATATAATTTAAATAAAGGGAAATTTGTAATAGACGTGACGAAAACTTTTAATACAGGGTAAAACCGAGTACTCAAAATTTTGATAAGAATTTTAGGTAAACTAAATTACTCATACAAGTTGTTTACATTTCGTTAATTCATTGCATTTTCCTGTATGATGCATTGTTTTCATATGAGTGGAAAGAACCGAACAAACAAATATTCATTTCATAACACATACATTGTAATAAGACAAGATAATTTACAGTGAAACATTAAAATAAGAGGGACATAAATTAAATCAGCAAACAAAATATAATAAGGCCAATAAGGACTTCAGCATATTATTGTGGGGCTGGGAAAAAAGTATAAACGGCTCCGATGCTGATTTTCAGTGATTTTTTGTTGATATTTGGTGAACCAATAACAAATTATACTACTGCAATATGTACTACACTAGCTGTTGCCCGCGACTCCGTCCGCGTGGACTTTCATATAAACTTTCACATCCCTCCCTCCCTACCCCCCTTATAACCCTTTCTTCCAGTTAAAAAGTAGCCTATGTTTTATCTCAGGCTCTAGATTATATGTGTACCAAATTTCATTAGAATCGGTTCAGTAGTTTTAGCGTGAAAGACAGTCAGACAGACAGAGTTACTTTCGCATTGAAAATATTAGTATGGATGTAGATAGTTTACATATTTAACTTTATTAAATATTGGCTATGGTCTCTTCCAGCGACTCAAGCTTCGCGGGTACTTCAGGGCCATAGACAAGAGGTGTGCGGATTGAAATGGTCGCCCGACGGACAGTCGCTCGCTTCCGGTGGCAACGACAATAAACTCTTCGTGTGGTCTATGGTAAGTGAATGAATCACTTTGAAAATAATACTTATAAGTCTCTTATGTGACGACCGCTTGGCGCAGTAGGTAATACACCTGCCTTCTGCGCGAAGGGTCGTGGGTTCGATTCCCACACCGGAAAAATATATTTGTAATCTAGTTGCCATAACACAAGCTTCTGCTTAGCTTGGGACCAGATGGCTCTGTGTATAAATGTCCTGAAAATATTTATTTATTTATTTAACAAAAAGTCGGTGTATTTCATTGATACAGTAAAATTTAGTCTTTAAATCGGTTATTTCGTGAAGGCTGTAATAGCATTAAAAATATTTTGTCGATTACACCTACTGTTGATTTTAAAAAAATAAAAAAACTTTGGAAAAAGAAGAAAAAAAAATATTGAGAGTATACTACACATACAATGAAACAGTACACAGGAATATTCTAGTATTGCATTCATTTGCTACAATATGATCTTTTTAAACTATAGACTTCAGCCCTTAGTTTAAATAATAAATAAGTATGAACATGAATAAAAGGGCACATTACACGTAATCGTTACACTTCAAGGCTACCTTTAAATAAACTGTTATAAGACTGAAAAATAAGTTTTTTGTCCCCGCAAATTGTTCTATTAATATCAGGTTTAAAAAATTTAAATGCTAAGACAATTTATTTTTTTACTTTTTTTATTTCTTCGGAAAACAAACAGTCCTAATGACCTATTAATGAGACCTAAAAAACTATTAAAATGTTTTCTTTTAATTTATTTAAAACAATTATCGAAAACTAAAACAGGATATAGTTATCTGTTCGTTTGTGTATCTGTCACGTCGCTCACCGCGACTGCACCGCGAAACCGCAGACTAAAAGTGATACCGTGTGATTTTCTGTTTTTAACTTATTAACAAAATTAATTAATATTACATAATATATTTTAGTCTTGTATGCATTATGTGAATAATAATATAAATAGGATAGTTTATCGAATAAGCGTTAGAAAATAGAAATCAAAAAAATTACCGAGTGATAATATTCCTTACATTGGAATGCCAAAGCTTGACTAATATATTATTGAGTTTTTCATTCAAAAAGATTGAAGGAACAATATTTTTAAAACTGTTAATAAACACATAACATTCCTTTTTTCTCATGTTGTATCTGAGTTTTCTATAGTTCATATTTAAAGATTAAAAAAAAGTGTTCCGCCCAACGTGGGGCTCGAACCCACG
>JADANM010001663.1:8797909-8815411 GCA_026213755.1 Eurema hecabe
TTTAAATAAAAGCTTGTTTTTAAAGATTTTTTTACCTTAATTTATTTTTAAGTATAAAACCACAGACTATTTTAAATTCATTTTATAAAGTTCAGAAATACTGACCGTTGTTTAAATTTCATGAGCAACGTTTCGTATTTCAATATAGGAGTATTGGTTGAAAATGAAATCACAAAATGACGTTTTAAAGGCCGGCAACATACTCGTGACAACGCGAGTGCTCATGGGCGGCGCTGATCACTTAACATCAGATGACGCGCTTGCTCGTTTGCCCCCTATTATATATGAAAAAAACGTTGAAATATGTAAATATTTTTCTTGTATTTAAACATATTTCTATTTAAAAACGAAATTCACCCGTGTAAAATAAATCACTCGATTTTTAGATATTTTAAATTAAAAAAACGCAAGCACCGTTTCATATTTCAATACTCCATGTTTTGGTTAAAATCACGTAGAAAGATGAAAATATCGGAGCAGATGGACGAAAAGAATTATAAGATAGTGAAAACAATTGCAATATTAGTTTATTAGTCGAACCTCCTTGGTTTATTACAATGTTTAAATTCAAACTTAAAAGAATCGTGTGGCATAATTTGTCAGCTGCTATAAAAACGTCAGCATTGTGAAAATAATGACAGTGGATTATTTGTAATCGGGCTGAATACACGCAGTTATTATGATACTCTGAAGTTTTACTTATTAAGAACCTAAGAAAGAGCCTTCATGAAGCAAACAATCACTGCCTCGGCATCACTACAACTACTACGACGCGACGTCACTCTCTGCGACAAATATATTTTTGTTGTATTTAAACATATTTTTTTAAATAGGAATTTTACTCGAATAAAATAAATCACCTGATTTTCAGATATTTTAAATTTAAAAAAACGCTAGTGAAATCGCATGCTATAATTATTAGACTTTTACTATTCACGTTGCAACTATAAGTCATACGATCAAAACTCCTGCCATGCTAACTTTAACAAGACAATTTTTTACGATGGCAACCTATTTCCCTCTATAACTCGGCGTATACTGTTATACACACAATTCTGTTATTCCCCACAACAAAGACGTCTTTGTTTAAAGAAAATAAAGCCTTCCTTGGAAAATCTTTTTATGCTCGCCTCTGTAATATGAAATTCTAGTGGAGAACGCTACTGCAGATTTCAAATGCTAACTCGGAAAATTGTATACCTACTTCTAGTTTTAACAGAAGCTTGTTAAGTTTTATATCTCAACTAAAATAAACTTTAAAATCTAGTCAATAACGACCTATTTAATTGCATGCCTAGATTAGAATTGCGTCTGCCTGCTTTTTATATAGTACTCCACAAATTAATTATTATTCGTGAAACTAGATTATATTTATATGTTTTTGGGAAAATATTGATACTATAAATATTGTGAGTTTTAATTTCTTAAGTATTTTTCAATGTAAGGTCTGAAGATCTACTTTACCGCCTTTTGACTTATAAACACCTTTATCTGTAGTGGTTAATAGTACATTAAGTAGTAATTAATAATTGATTAACTTGTACTACAAATAAATAGTATTGAATACCGTCTTATGCTTTCATTAATTATATTTAATATGTAAGTTTAATAACAAACAAATACAAAGTATCTGATATTTCGCTCGTCGGAGTAATAAATCAACCGGTCTAATCGCCACAGACTAAACGGGCGGGAAGCCTGACATTTCAGATCCGCATCACAGAGTATATAATTTCCGATCGGTGTTGCCATGTTGTAGGAAGTTAGAAATTAATTCTGTCTCGTGTGGACTGTTAATGTTCATTTCATTTTAATCTATTGTCAATTAAGAGTGGAGGTAATTAGTAATAATTTAATATAGAAGAGAAGACGTGTGCTAAAAGCGTTTAAAATAGAAAGTGCCAATATTAAATTTGTTCAATAAAAATGCGTAAGAGTGAGTGAGAAAATGTCAAATCAGTGTTGGAAAATTTAGATAAATCGAATTAAAGCGGCTACCTCACCTGATTTTTTGGCACTATTTCCTTTCCCGCCATTTTTGTTTCGTCTCGGGTACAAATTTATTTTACTCTGGCCACACCCCATCACGCCACTATTCCATCACTACAATATCACCCTTTTTAACTTAGCATTTCATATTTATGAAACTTCAATTTAAATTTGTTCGTCGCACGTTTAAGTGTCCCATTGCTTCGATTGTTTGCCATGATTTATTTTCTGAAAAAAAAAGAACGATGTATCAAGTTACGGCTGTCAAATTTTCCCGCCAAGAGAAAACGTTCTGAATATAAAATGGCTAACGACTTCGTCGAGGATTTAATGGTTTGTTGGATGGAAATTGGGGCATTACAATGAATACGTAAAACGTTAGAGATTTGGATTGTTGTAAGTTATATATAATACGATCATTATGTAACGTTTTATGTTAGTGAAAATGGTTTTAGAATAGGTAGTTTGTTTTTGAAATAATTTTACTTCAGGCCGTGTGTAATTGTTGCCTACTCGTTACTTTTTTTGTTTATCTTGTGAAAGTACATGTTATTATGAATTTAAAAATATTAAATAATATAAGTTTAAAATACTCCTGTATTTTAAAAATCCATTTTCAACCGATACCACCATGATCTATTGATGATTTTTTATATGTAACATAAATGTGTTTACGAATAATTTTATTATTATGTTTCTTGAGTTTAATTTTTGTTTATTTCAAAAATACACATGAAAATTCGAACTTTACAATTACATCTTTAATATTGGTCTTTACTACAACAAAGACAGTAAATTGACATTAAATAAATGAAATAAACATATTTCTAACTGACAAAGAAAATTAAAACCATAGTCGCGTTCCAATCATATTGTAACTTCCGTTTGACATTGACAATAAGTTACTATTTATTGCCATATAAAAGCGCTGCTGTCAAATTTGACACTTGGAGTACGTGCTAGTGTACATTCTACCTACTTTGTTTCGATAATATTTATTAGACATATGAGATATGTTTTTAATTTTTATTCTTAGCAAATGTGTAGGTACTGCTATGATTTGGAGGTAAATTAACCAGGAAGTTCGTCTGAAGGCTTTAATTGTCATAATGTCATTATTTTCCCATAGATGTCGGTTTTCTATGAAAGGGAGGTTCCACTCTGGTCAAGCCAGCTTAGTAAAACATTTTTTTCAACATGGCAATAGTAATATTAATAAATTTATAAAATTAGAACAAACTGAAAATGAAACTTTCGTAATCAAATGCCATATAATCACACAAGTAAACCATCTGTTTTGTTAAACCCAGCATTCCGATAGTTATTTATACATTTCCAAAGAATTCCGGCTTCGTAGGAATTTTGTAGCAATCGTTACAAGCATAGAATAATAACGACTAGAACCGCAGAATGATCAGGCAAAGTGAAGCAAAAGAAGTTGCCGGGGGTAGGTCTATTTCGCAGGAGACCAACTGGGTGAGCACCCCCACAGTGTCAAACATTCTACCGCCTGAACAGTGATGTGCAAATGTCACTGTGCTCCAGTCTGTAGGGCACTGTAGCCAGCGAAATTACTGGGCTCATGAGTCTTAACAGCATCCCTGCCCGGAGTTGGGCTCTATAGCAAAGTTCCGGGTAGCACTGCATTGGCTATGGGCTGGCGTTACTCTTACCATCAGCTCGTCTCCCCTCTTATATTATAAAAAAAAGCCATTTCAACTTGGACATTTTTGTCTACTTAGATAGATCGTCGCCGCAGTAAATGGCATCAAAATTCATATGTTTTTACTAGATTTCAAATTTTCCACATAAGGGTGAATTTCTTATAGCAGCAACATTATCGCTGGGTATGTGTGCGTGTCATCGAGTATAAGAACGTGCTGTTAACACCTACATACATACAGTTTTGGCTTCACTTACGGCGGACCGATTATTATGGGACTATCAGTCTATGCGTTGTACGTCTATGGTTACAAGTATAACAATGTATCGTAAATCTGTGGTGAGAGAAGGCAGACGCGCTTCCCTCACTGTTCGTGTTTGTGTTTCAATAAAAATAAAATTACCACAATCTGGTTTAAAAACTGCAACGTTTGAGCTATGGAGACTTATTTCGCCTAACTACTTTTTTTCTCCCAATCTTTAATCGCCCATAACAGAAATCCTTTCCTCGAAGTGGGGGTAACTCCACTTAAATCCTGGCAACATATGTTTAGGTACAATTTTACCCTTGGAATTGTAAATACATTGTACGAAATGCACTACATAGTATGAAACAGAGTCGCTTTCTCCGTCTCAATTTCCTATATATGATTATCTTTAAACTACGCAACCGATTTTCAAGCAGTTCTTTTATCAGGTAGACTGATATAAGAGGAATGTTTATGTGTATAATCTATACATATAATAAAAACGTAACGAGGCGCTGTCTTAGCCGTTATCACGGCTAAGACAGCCGTTTCCGAGATTTTATTTCATACTAGTTTATTTCATACTAGCAATTTTATTTCATACTAGCTGTGCCAGCGACTTCGCCCGCGTAGAAAAGTGACTTTGGGCAGCATTTTTGATAATGCCTAACCCGCGCCAACAAACGTTCAGCGAGTTCAACATGATTCTTTAAATTGCCATAACTTTTTTATTTATCACCCGATTGACATGAATTTAAGACTAAATGTTAAGTTAAGCTTACGACAATATATAATTGAAAACCCCATATAGATAGGATAAGCCGTTTCTGAGATTAGCGTGCACAAACAAACAAACAAACAGACAAAAATTCCAAAAATAATTGTTTTGGCTTCTATTGCCTTAATAAAGGTCTCCTATAATATTTTTTCTCATATATCTTCCTTGTACAGACAGCGACTCGTTACGTTTTTATTATATGTATAGATAGATAGATTTCTATGAAATTTATGTTAAAAATAACAGTCTTAACGTCTAGCTAGATCCAGTAACTGGCATTACATATGCTGCGTCAACTGTGACTCTTCTACGTATAAGAGTGAACGCGTAAGAGTCATTGTGACTCCTTACTCCTTACATTGGGGCGACAACTATCCCGCAATAGCTGACTAGACACGCAATAAGCGCTCTTCACTTAAGAGCTTACTTGAAATGATGCTTTATTAATTATTAAAAAGGTTATTAATAAAAAATTGAAATAAAATTCATGAGCTATAATATAATGGGGATATAAAGAGTCTTTCGTGAAGGTTATTAAATTAATTATTAAATTTTGGTAATAAAAAGTTGTGGTCAATAGTAGGTTATTATGCTTTCTAATCCAATACATTCTAGTGATATTTAAAGAAGAAAACGTTCATTATAAGCTATCTTACATAGACTATTCTAGAGTAGTCTTTCTTTCTTTCTTTCTTATATATTATGGCATTAGCGTTTAGCTTTTTGCCAATGTCAAGTAAAATCGTCATCAAGTCGTCTTTAGTAGAGTCAGTCAGTCGTTTCGTTCTGCACTTCGTAAAGTGATAGTGAGCTTTACGAAGAACCTCGACGAATCTTGGAGCAATCGGAACGGCGCTACTATGCGCTCTCGAATAAATTCTTCATTTCATGGACACTTATTAGCTAATTTACTGCATGAAGCACTATCACAATCAAACATTAAATCACTTTATGCACCAAAAAAGGAATATTCAATCGAGATTACATATAGACGCCGCACGATTCCCGCCAAGACTCTAGAGTAGTCTCAAGATTGACATTAAATAAATAAACACATTCATTGTGGACAATGATATTATATAAAAGATATGTTATACCCATACAAATAAACCGAAGAAAGTGTTCCGCACAGCAGCGGCAGCACACGTTCAAACAAGTCAAAACGATAGAAAAGAGATAAAAGATAAAACAAACAAGAGAAAAAGAGATAGTTAGATTTGTCAGTAAAGGCAAGACGTCTTAATTAGGTTGTTTTTGCGTCTTGAATGTTGCTTATAACATATATCTTTAATATAATATCATTGAGTGTGGGATTATTTTTAACAATGTAAAACAATTTAATAATTGCTTACAATTAATTAAATTTTTTGATGCAACATTCGTTAACTATTTTAAACTTCGTTGCACAAAACACGTTGTGAAATTCATCTGCTAATACGACTCCATTTTGTTTTTCACAGTCGAAAATTAAGCTGTCAATAAACGTGTCATCTGTGATATAATCTGAATGTCATATTAAACCTATTTGGATTTTGTGTGTTGTATTATGAAATGCGTAGTAAGCGTCGTAATAAACTTAGAGGTTTCCGTGATATCTGGTTTTATGAAAGAATATTATTAGAAGTATAATATTATTATACCAATGATTAATGTTTTTAATTATAAACCTAATCAGTTAAAATTAATTGCGTTAGGTACTTATAGAAATACCAAGCATTTTTTATTATTATACACTAGCTGTGGACTTTCGTATAAATTTTGACCCCAACTTACAACCCTTTTTTCTAGTTGAAAAGTAGCCTATGTCCTTTTTCAGGCTTTAGATTATCTGTGTACTAAATTTTATAACAATCGATTCGGTAGTTTTTGCGTGAAAGTGAGACAGACAGTCTTGTTATAAATATTAATAGGATATATAATATGGATTGACACTTATTGACAGCTACTTAAAGTCTCGATATAATCTGTTCAGCTTGTCAAAAACAGTCAAATGTCACTTGTGAGTTGTGACATTATCATTTGGCGGTAACACTGTCCGTTTAAATTTAGATTAAAAAAAAATAAAGTTCCACACGCTTCTAGAGATCGAGAGAGCTACCTTTGTACTCTGAAGGGCTAGGGTGCAACAAGACAATTGTTTCCCACCCCAAACGTTGTCAAGTGACATTGTCTGTGGCGGCTATTGTGTGTTAGGGCTAATGAGTGGTCTATAGTCTATACTTGTATCTTACGAGTTATCTTGGTACGGCACGAACGGATGTGTAAAGAGGTTAGAGAGATATAGAATATTTTTTATAAGTATAAGGAGATTCAACTGAATTGTTCACCATATTTTAAGGGCATTGCTCCCTTTTAAAGTCTTGTAAGCTTCGCGATTCATTGCCACACTCAAAAAATTACTAATTTTAAATAGTTTATTTATGCAATTAAAATTTGCTCTTAGTATTCAATTTACTAAGAAAATCCTTAAGAAAAACACAGGTCTAACGTCAATATTATTTTTAAAAAATGCACTATTATGCACGTATGCGTCCTGCCTAGCGTAAAAAGGTTTTATATAAAACAAATTTCACAGTCTATCGGCTAAACGGATTAGTAGGAGCACAGAAAATCAATACTAATATTATAAATACGAAAGTAACTCTGTCTGTCTGTCTTTCCATCACGCTAAAACTACTGAAACGATTAGAACGAAACTTTGAAATTTGGTACATAGATGGTGTAGAGCCTGGGAAAGGACATAGGCTACTTTTTAACTGGAAAAAAAGGTTATAAGGGGGGAAGGGTCGGTCAAAGTTTATATGAAAGTCCACGCGGACGGAGTCGCGGGCAACAGCTAGTCATCGATAAAAATGATTTAACACTAACGTTCGTAAACGCATCGTAAAGTATCGGCTTTAACAGTGTTTGCGATATAAATCTTGTTTCGAGTATCTTTTAGCGAGACCGTTGAAACGAAAACATTCCACGTTTAAATTTAAATTTTGTTTGGCGCCTAAATTCGTTAATTATGTCTTTAGCAGATTGTTTATGAGTAAATGGTGGGCTGTAAAGTTATTTTAGGGTCGTAAATTTTGCTTATGTGTGCGTTGTTAAATAAGAAGCTTCAAAGGAAAATGGCGTCGTAATTAAACTTATAAAAAGGAAGCAGTATTCATTATTTATAATTAAATTTAAAACGAATATAATCCTAATCCTTTATCAACCTAATAAAAAAAACAAACGTCAATCATATTATAAAATAGCAACATTATATTTTCTTTTTCTTCTGTTAAGAGTCTTGGCAGGAATCTTGCGGCGTCTATGTGTAATCTCGATTGAATATTCGTTTTTTGGTGCATAAAGTGATTTAATGTTTGATTGTGATAGTAAATCATGCAGTAAACTAGCTAATAAGTGTCCAGAAAATGAAGAATTCATTCGAGAGTGTATATTAGCGCCGTCCCGATTGCTCCAAGATTCGCCGAGGTTTTTCGTTAAGTTAACTATCACTTTACGAAAGGCAGAAAAGAAACGGAAGAAATGAAAGAAATACGCGACTGAAGGACTTTGTATCGATGGTCAAGAAATAAATTAACAAACAATTTTTCTTCTGTTATAATCATGTGAATGTTTAATTGTAATTTGTCTTATTTGTCGTTTCAATGTTGAACTTCTGTTTATTTAAAACTAGCGATCAGCTCCGGCTTCGCACGCATATATCATATATATATAGTACTAGCTGTGCCCGCGACTTTGCCTGCGTAGAAAAGTGACTTCGGGCAGCATTTTTGAAAATGCCTAACCCGCGCCAACAAACGTTCAGTGAGTACACCGTGATTCTTTATATTGCCATAACTTTTTTATTTATCAACCGATTGACATGAATTAAACACTAAATGTTAAGTGTAGCTTACCACAATATATCATTGAAAACCCAATTCAGATAGGGTAAGCCGTTTCTGAGATTAGCGTGCACAAACAAACATACAAACAGCAGACAAAAATTCAAAAAATCATTGTTTTGGATTCTGTTGCGTTAATAAAGGTCTCATTAATATTTTTAATCAAATTTTTTTTTTCATATATCTTCCATATACAGACAGCGACTCGTTACGTTTTTATTATATGTATATATAGATAAGGTTTTTACAGCGAGAAAAAAGTCGAATAATTGCCGGGAGAATTTTTGAAAACACGAGGTCTGTGAGGTCCGCTTGTGTCTAATAAAAATACGTCATTATCGGTTTCGATACTTCAGTGAAATTAATGATAGCATACGGATTGATTTAACGACCTAATATACTATGTTATCATTCTATCTCTGTCATCGGGAACTCATTATGACGTCAACGAAATATAAAACCACTTTGCGGCGAAAAATAGTTTCTGATGTCGTATAAATCACTGGCTTATATTTATGGCGGGTTTATTGAAGGGTATATTAAAAAACTTGGTAGAATAAGGGTTTTATTTTTATTAGAATTCTTATATTCCATACAGTAGCTAACTTTCTTGTTTGGCATATGATGTCTAAATATTATAACAGTTGTACTTGTTAAATACATTAATTATTATTGTATCCATACTAATATTATAAATGCGAAAGCAACTCTGTCTGTCTGTTACGATTTCATGCTAAAACTACTGAACTGATTGTAATGAAATTTGGGACACAAATAGTCCAGAGCCTGAGAAAATACATAGGCTACTTTTTTACTGGAAAAAAAGTTTTTAGGGTAGGAAGTCTACGAGGACGTAGTCGCGGGCAACAGCTAGTACAGCATAAATTTACAATATAGCATAAGCCAAGGCTGGTCTCTAGTAAAATAATAAAGAACCAAGCAGATAAAAACTAAATCGTATTAAGCTCATCTCAGCTCAGCTCATCCCAGCGCTATTTCCGAGTGATTTGATTAAATCATCCCCCATAAATATCCACCCTATTGATATTACGTCGTACTTTTAAATGTTTATTTAATATCGAGAAGGTATTTTTTTTTCAGACTTAGTATTGAACAAAAATAGATCACAATACTCTTTTACTCTTTTCTCTCCTTATTTTTACTCGACTACTGTGAATGTAAGTATTAAAATACTAAAAAAATCGGGTGGGGCTGTGGCACATGGCCGTTGGTTTTAACGTGAAACGTCTATTAGCGAATCGCTTTTAAAGTAAACGATTGAAATGAAAACATGATTGACGCTGTTTTAACAGCGAGCTGACTATATAAGTGAAATATTCACACCACATGAGAAATTAAATTTCAAAAATCAATATTTACAATAAGTACACACACATACATGTGATTATTGGAATTACTGGAAAAAGATGGATGCCTTTACCCGTTAAGGGATCCTTATCTCGGAAGTAAGAACTAACAATACTAATAACTAGATTATAATGAACTATGTACACTAACACTACACTAACAATTTATTAAATGTATCATATCAATCTTCCAATATAACAATTACTTCAGTTTTAAAGCAGCTTTAAAAGAAATGTTTGGTAGTAATCTAAAAACATAATTTATATGCACTTTTCTAATTTCTATTTATTCTATCTATGTATGTACGATTTTATTATTTTATATTTTCTGTTAACCTTGTGAATTTCTATTTGGTCAAAGTTGTATACACAATTAAGAGCAGCACATGTTAATATAAGTAGTTTAATGTAATTTTACCTGTATATTTCTATTGTGTAAGCCTCTCAGTGTATCTAAAATAAATAAATAAATAAATAAAATAAATCAATTATCAAGTAAGAGATGAGGAAAATTAAAAGTCTTTATTACTATGTTACATGTGATTATTTAGTAGGTAATTGAGTTTTTGATTTATTCTGGTCAAACTAAGTACATTACAATCGTTTTGTATGTATGTATGTGTGCTGCCGCTGCTGTGCGGAACACTTTTTTCGATTGATTTGTTGTATAACATATCTATTAAGCATAATATCATTAAAATAAATAAATAAATATTTTCAGGACATTTATACACAGCGCCATCTAGTTCCAAGCTAAGCCGAAGCTTGTGTTATGGCAACTAGATAACGGAATAAATTACATATACATACTTTTCTTTTGTAAATACATACATACAATACATAGCAACACCCAGACCCCAGAAAAATACAAACGTAAATTACAAATTTATTTTTCCGGTGTAGGAATCGAACCCACGACCCTTCGCGCAGAAAGCAGTTGTGTTACCACTGCGCCAAGCGGTCGTCAAATTGACTTTACCATGCTTACCAATAGCAAAGCTATTAATGTACAAATTGTCATAGCGCGGTTTCCGTGAGTAAAGTTGATTACTATTTTAAAAGCGTCGAGCGCGCTTCTATCGAGTTAGCGAGCAATCTCCGGGTACAGAACACTTCTTACTGCACGGGATATCAAACTAATTAAACTAGGCGTTTGTTCCAACGAACAATCCTTCTTTTAAAGTTATTATTGAGAATTATGATCGTAAAACAAAAGCAATTACTACAGAGTAAGAAAAGTAGATTTCTCTGTCCATATATCCTGTATGGTTAAATCTTTAGAACTAAGCAACGGATTTCGATGCAATTTTTTTTAATAGATAGAGTGATTCAAGAGAAAGGTTCATGTGTATAATACATACATAATTTACCCGTGCGAAGTCGGAGCTGGTCACTAGTATTATGTATTAAGAATTATGATCGTAAAAACGAAGACGATGTTATCATACATAATATTAGTTCAAAAAGGAAAGATTTAAATTTCCATCTTCCTATAGTACTTTACTTTATACTAGCTGACCCGTGCCCACTTCGTTGGGCAGAATATTAATTATCCTTTTCGGTTTTTTATATAGCCTATGACACTCAGCAATAATGGCTTTTATTGGTGTAAGAATTTTTAAAATCTGTTCAGTAGATCCCGAGATTACCTCTTACAATTTAACAAGCACACAAACTTTACTTCTTTATAATATAAGTATAATCTACGCTCTAAAAAGGTTAATTACGTTTAATTAAGTAAGTATCCTATGAAATTATCCTATGTTTCATCTAAGGTCTTATATAATAAGACCTTATTTACAAGCTACAAACAAATCCATTAAGAAGTTTTTGCGCGAGCAATAAACACACATTCATCATTACAAACCTTCTCGTTTATATGCGTATGATGTAATTAAAATGGCGGATAAAAATAACAAATTTTAAATCCATATCACAAAACCTTGGCCTTAAACGGGAAATAAATGAAGAGCCGGTCAAGATAGCGTCATTGAATCATACTACGGAGTATATTTTGAATTGATTAATAGAAAATGTAAAATAAAATAAAGTTTTTCTTAAAACTTTATAGCTATATGAAATGAAAGATCAGTGTGGCTTATCTATATACATTATCTAAATGAATTCCTGTTCGTTAGTGTAGCTAAAACTCGAAAACGGATAAACAGATTCATCTTATCTTGGCCTTGAAATGTTCGTAGAGGTCTAGGGAAGGTTTAAAGGATGGAAAAAATTCGAACAATCGCCAGGAAATCCATAAAAACAGCCCTTTTCTATTTCCCATACAAACGTTTATTAACGCAGTATGAAGCCTGCCGGATCAGCTTGTATATCTTATAAATTAATTAAGGCGACTTTTATAAACCATAAATCGCTAAAAGAATTTTGTTCAACCTATTTGAGGTTATAGATTTTGCTCACATTTTCATATCATGTAGATAAGAAGATAATTTGTATCCTTATTAATTAACATAAACATTGTTTTTTATTTTGAGTATAATACGAGAAGCAAATTACTAGATTTCTACTCCCTATTAATTAACACTAGATAAGCCTATAAGAGCAGATCGCTTCACCCGAGCCTCTTACAAAGTAGGCAAGAAGCTCAAGGGGACGACCTCAACCCTTCAAAAATAGGTTCGCCCATTGGACATAGCCGAGAGTTACCAAGGCCCAATAATTTCCTTACTCAATAGATTGAGGCACGATCTCATACAAACACTCCGTGGAATATATAAACTACGCGTCGAAAAGTAATAGCGCGAGTCAGAGCCTAACAGCGCCATCTAGCGGCACAAATATTAAACTAAAAAAAACTTTAAAATTATAAGCTGAATACTTAAATTTATTGAAACGCGAGATTTAGCAATGAGGTATTTAATGAATGTGATGGATGCAATGAGCTTATTAAACTCTTATGACTGAATTACTCTTACATCACGTTATTTAAATTTATGTTAAAATTAAGACATATTTTGACCCCCATACGAGTATTCCAAAAATAAAGTACCTACTAAATATGCAGAAACACATACCTACGCACTAAATTGTTATATTTACAAAAAAAAACTATTTCAATATACCTTAAATTAGGTAACCTAAACATCCGATGGAATTATAATAATGTATATTGTATACGTCTTCACATCGCCGCCATATTAAAATGTTTCCCGCCAACCGCCATCATGACAGATTACACAGAGTAAATTGCACCCACACGAGAGCTGTTTTGATATTTACATTTGTTATTGAAAAGTGAATGGATGTTTCATGAATTATTATTATTTTTGTATATATTACTATTCAAAAAAGTATATCTTACGCTTATGTTAGAAGAATTAAGACAATTGAGTTAACAAATTATTTTCTTTATGGAAATTTAAATTATTTATAAGTGTCACAGGGATTAATATTCGCACACCATCCCCCAAAATATACCGGAATTAAAATCTTTTCAGTTTTAATTCAGTCTTATCTATCTGCATGCGAAATTTAAACTAAAGCAATTTAGTAGATTTCGAGTGAAAATTTAACAAACACCCATAATACATTCAATTAAACTTAGAAATTTATACTTAAGAAGGATCGTACAGAGTATAAATTATTCCAACGCTAGAGTTTTATTTAAATATATAATTTCAAACGAGATTAGTGAAGTTTTTGGTTTGTATTTATCTATGGTACTTGTATAAAATGAGTAGTATTTAAACAGAGCAACTATCAGAGTTTCTTGCCGGTTCTTCTCTGTAGAAACTGCCTTCCGAACCGGTGGTAAATGTTTTGTAATACCATAACGATACAAAAGTGTTACTTTAAGTAGCCTAATTGAATACAGATACTTCTGACTTTGACTTAGGCCTACAGTAATACAGTCCTACATATGCATCTTTAAAACTACGCCGAATTCAAAAGGTTACAAACTTCCAATCTATTTCCAGCTGAAACGGTTGTATCAAAATTGGTGTCGTAGGCGTAATTACTCCGAATGACGTAAATCTACAGCAACCATTCATTCAAACGTCACAGTTCCCGCCTAAAATCTAAAGGTCATCTTCCTTCATCCTCGTCAAATGAGTTGATTACGAGCTGTCAGTTCGATTGTAATTTAAGACGCCATTTTGAATTTGGGATTGCGAACAACCAATGAGATTGCGTGTTTTGATTAGCTGCTACTAAGATTAGGTATATAAGTTATAGACGTCACTTTAGCTTAAAACAAACTATGTGTGACGTCATTTTTTATTGGATGTACTTGTTAATATTATAAATTTGAAGGGTTTTTTTAGGAGCTAATGGTTAGAACTTAGAATTAAAAAATTCTTGTGTTGTTTAGTCAATTTATCAATGAAAGTTTCTTGTTACCTATAAACATCACGCTGTCAATTATATCAGCGAAGAATAAATGTAAAAGTGTAAAAAGACAAGAATTTGTTCAAGAAAATAACACTAAAACATAATTTACGCTGAAGACCTTTCAATACAACCTTTAAAAACTTTTTAATAGCGATCATACTAACTAGAATTAGCTAGTCGATTAACAAATACTTGTGCCAACAACTTAAATTTAAATACAATTTAAGCCGGTCTGATTTGACAGTTCGTCATACAATTCTGTCAAAATTACGCGTCGTAAGGCGTGCCTTAATTTAATTTGCGTATGAGTATTTGGCCCTTAGTGCAAAGTTAACGCAATTGTCTTCTGCGCCAGGGTTATGGGTCCGATCAACAAATTGGAATAATATATACCTAAATGTATCTTTCTAGAATCTGGGTGTTACTATCTCTATGTAATGTTCGTCTAGTTGCTAACTTAAGCTCGTAATCAGCGTGGGGTTTGATAACACTGTTATAGTAGCATCCTAAAATTTTATTTATTTATTTATCTATACTAATCTATAAAGCTGAAGTTTGTTTGTTTGTTTGAACGCGCTAATCTCAGGAACTACTGTTTCGAATTGAAAAATTATTTTTTCATTGAATAGACAATTTATCGAGGAAGGCTTTGGGCTACATAACATCACGCTGCGACTAATAGGAGCGAAGAAATAATGGAAAAAACAAATCAACGGGGACGAAGTCGCGAGCAACAGCTAGTTTATAATTAGGGGGGTCGCCAACATGACGTACATTAAAAACACATAGGCATATTACAATTTAAAAAATTTACATTTGACATAATGTCGCCATACTTACTGGCGTCCACAACATGCACAGAATTAAAATTTGATATTAATGGATAACATATAACATTGTATGGATTGTTTATACATATTATTAGCATTTTATATGACTCGGATATCAAATTCTTTCAAGCTGAAGGATTCTTTTCATTCTGCCCTTGAATCAAAGAGAATGAAAAGCAAAGGGTTCGCAGCATTATGCTCAACACGTACGCCCAATTCTTTCGATGTAATCGCTTTAACGACTTAACTAACACGCCCGGGGGTTTTAATAGAAAAAATGTTTCATGAGAAAACTGCATGATGATTTTATTTAATATAAAAAACAGTGTAGGTCTGCAGATTCAAGCTTTGATCTAATTGTAACTCGTACTCTATTGGTATTGTTGTTTTTGGTAAAACAAAAATGTAATGGAAAAAAAAATATTGTGAAATATAAATAAATAATAATAATAATTATTATTAGTGGCATATTTGTAAATCAATTTAAATAGTTTAGTACAGAATAATCTAAATACTAGTCTATTTTTTGAATTTATTTTTTAAAATTATTTTTTCCCAAATAACAAAATTACAAAGATTGTTCGGCTACCTCCTAACAATGAGTTTACAAAACGAATGACAATCACTTTCTGTCCCGTCTCTTTGAAAATCCACGAAATCTGTTATAGCCAAGAGAACTCGCTAAAGAATAATATAAGCTGGCCCTCTCATTGTGTCAAGTGAAAAGGGATATTTATTTAAACAGTAGACATCTTGAACGATCTTAGATAGTGAGATGTACTGATCGTGTTGTCACACTCATTCTGGCTTTCACAGATAAAATATACAGTACCCTGACTGTTTATTTTATCTGTGAACGATAGGGATTATACTTGAGGAGATTGATTAGGAAAGAGACTTGCTTGGATCTTTTCTAGAAGCTTCTAGAAGTATTAATGTAAGACTTAAGTCTAGATCTTTTTTACAACAATTTATAATAGCCTTGGTTTGAAATTTGTCGTCGTGTTTATAGCGAGATCGTTATAGTATAATATACTATAACGATATTATATTATTATTATTATTATTATTATTATTACTAGCTGTTGCTCGCGACTTCGTCCCCGTTGATTTGTTTTGCATTATTTCTTCGCTCCTATTAGCTATAGCGTGATGTTATATAGCCTAAAGCCTTCTTCGATAAATTGTCTATTCAATAAAAAAATAATTTTTCAATTCTAACCAGTAGTTCCTGATATTAGCGCGTTCAAACAAACAAACAAACAAACTCTTCAGCTTTATATATTAGTATAGATTGTTAATCTATACATCTATACATATAATAAAAACGTAACGAGTCCCTGTCTGTAGATGGAAGATATATGAGAAAAAATATTATAGGAGACCTTTATTAAAGCAATAGAACCCAAAACAATGATTTTTGGAATTTTTGTCTGTTTGTTTGTGCACGCTAATCTCAGAAACGGCTTATCCTATCTAAATGGGGTTTTCAATGATATATTGTAAGCTTCACTTAATATTTAGTGTTTAATTCATGTCAATCGTTTGAGAAATAAAAAAGTTATAGCAATTTAAAGAATCACGTTGAACTTGCTGAACGTTTGTTGGCGCGGGTTAGGTATTTTCAAAAATGCTGCCCAAAGTCACTCTTCTACGCGGGCGAAGTCGCGGGCACAGCTAGTTAATAATAATTGTAGGCCCGTAAAACGCAAATAGAAACTATTATGAATTCAGCAACTGCATTTGGGAAAGCTTTCGTTTGAAACAACGGGAGTTAACACCAGTTGGCTTACATAGAAAACTTGCGCCAACTGGCTTCTAGTTAGAGGATCATATTCCTCTTGTTAGTTTACTTCCCTTAACCGGTATTACTTTCCTTTAATAAGTACTAATATTATAAAGAGGTAAGGTTTGTGTGTTTGTTAAATTGTAAGGGGTAATCTCGGGATACACTGTAACGATTTTAAAAATACTTTCAGAAATAGAAAGCCACATTATTGGTGAGTGTCATAGGCTATATAAAAAACTGAAAAGTTAATATGTTATATTTATAATTTATAATTTTCTAATATCCGTTTTATTAGACTTTCAGATCTTTGAGCATTGGAAATGTTTCGTCCTAAAATATGTCATTTGAAAAAGAATTACTTCTACGTCGCGTAATAAAATACACTATAAAAATTAATCGTAAAATGTTTCTATTATATATATTTATATAATAAAGGAATAGAATGCAGCCACACTTATAGGCGTCCACGATTAGCATAAAACAACAATATCAAAAACGTTTTATTCAGTCCGCAGGTAAGTTAACAACCTGTCGGGTTCAGCAGGCGGAATTGCGCAAGTGATCCCCCGCTCCGACACAAGGGCTAAGAGTGGCAGAGGGTT
>JADANM010001663.1:8823511-8840587 GCA_026213755.1 Eurema hecabe
TTTTTTATAGAATAGATATCGAGGAAGGCTTTAAGCTACATAACATCACGCTGCGACTAATAGGAGCGAAGAAATAATCAACGTGGACGAAGTCGCGAGCATCAGTTAGTTATTATTAAATACAATCATTAAAATCCAAGTTTTCTACGACATAATAATTATCTTCAAAAGTTCAAAACATTAATAAACGTCATTATCCATAATTAAAAATGTCACGTACGCCACAGATGATATGAAAAGTACGTCTACAGATTCAGAATTCAAAATGTGAATATAGTCTGTCTAGTTATATCTAAACGCTTCCGTCGGCGTTTTATTTTTTCCTGTCTCAAGCGGCATTTTTGAGTCTGGCAACTCGGCAAGATGTCCTGAAATCATTTTCCTTTGACTACGTCACATGGGACAAGTTGTAACGCAAGCGATGTTGCTTTTGTTTCTTTTCGTATGTTGGTAGCGCTTTGCAAAATGAGTGCCAACTTACAGGTTTGAAAAATCTACGTTTAGGAATTTACATAGGAATTTTATTTTTAAGTTTTGAAACGAATATTAAAGGCATCATAGCAACAATAAGCAGAACAAAGATACTACAAAATAAAATTTAAACTTTAGATTTATTTTTATAGAAAAACAAAGAACGTTAAATGCCATTTTAATACCAAACGTACTCCAACAGTTATTAAAAAAATAAACCGAGCACAAATACGAGTAAAGTTGACCAAGCACAGATAAAATAAAGACCACAGACAATATGAGACCACAGACTAGACAAACATCATCTCGCAGTGAGTATATTTTCCGAGCAATATTACAAGTTCAATATTTAACAGAATTGTTTAGAAACATTTTATACTAATATCTGTATCATGGACAATGAAATCTTAACGGCGAAACAAAAATAAAATAAATTTATTTTTGTTGTTTTATTATATAGATTTTGATAGATTAAAAATAAATAATATGTTACACAAAATTCAGTAATTTTCACAATTGAAAAACATAATATAAAGAAGCGTTCGAGATAAAAAATATAATTTGGTAGCTTTCTACAAAATTATATCTTTACTAATATTAAAAAGAAGTAAAGTCTGTGTGTTTGTTAAATTGTAAGGGGTAATCTCGGGATGTACTGAACCGATTTAAAAAATTCTTTCACCGATAGAAAGCCACGTTATTGCTGAGTTTCATAGGCTATATAAAAAAAGGATTATTAACGTTATGCCCAACGAAGTAGGCACGGGTCAGCTAGTTATCTTTAAACCTTAACATTATTTAGTAAAAAGCCTTAACTTCAGCGGTTCGTTCGGAAGTTAAAAATAAAAAGAAGGGCGGTGTATTTTTTTTAGAAATCTTCAATTTACTTTCCGAACTAACTTTGCGAAAAAGTTCTAGTAACGAGCTCGAACATTTGCTTGAGTTATTTTTGGTTTATAGTTTTTGCATTATTAGTTAATCATCAATACATAGTATAAAACAATGTCGCTATCGCTGTCTGTCCCTATGTATGCTTAGATCTTTAAAATTACGCAACGGATTTTGGTGCGGTGCTTTTAATAGATAGAGTGATTTTTAAGGAAGGTTTATATGTATAATTCATGCATAATATATGCGAGCTAAACCGGGGCGGGTCGCTACTAACTAGTTTTAGTACGCGTCACGAATCTTTAGCGCTGAACGAAACCTGCGCAGAAGTCAAAAATAAGGTATCGCGTCGGGTGCGCGAGCGTTGATTGGTTGTCCCAGTCGTGTTGTCTTTCTCGCACCAATACGTCAATTACGAGCGCGATTCTACCGATGCGCAGCTATTCTCGTCCAGCGCTAAACATAAATGACGCGCACTATACATATAAAATAAGACTATATAATATAATATAATAAGTTTAAATATTTAAGACTACGTCAGCGATTTTAATGCGTTTTTTATGAAATCAGAGTTCGACTCCAGAGTTGTCAAGCTCTGCGAGTGTTGATGGGCGGCGATGACCACTTACCATCAGGTGGCTCGCCGGCTCGTTCGCCCCCAATGTTATAAAAATAAATCAATCTTCGTTCCACGCTTTCCCCTCCGTCAAGCTCAATTACGGTTTTTGACGATGACGATGATCTTCTATACAAAATTTCTTAACCTTTTTAATCCCTTAGAAGAACTTTTCACAGAGAAGTACCGGCAAGAGACTCAGATAATTGCTCGTTTGAAAAATGCTACAAATAGTCATTTATGCACATAATAAGACCATAGATCCTTACTTTATGACACCCGCTTGGCTCAGTGGTAGCACAAATGCTTTCTGCGCGAAGGGTCGTGAGTGGGGTTCACCCCACACCGAAAAAAACATATAAATAAATAAATATTTTCAGGACATTTATACACTGCGCCATCTAGTTCCAAGCTAAGCCGAAGCTTGTGTTATAACTTGATAACGGAATAAATTACATATACATACTTTTCTTTAGTAAATACATACATACAATACAAAGCAACACCCAGACCCAAGAAAAATACAAATGTAAATAAAAAATATATTTTTTCCGGTGTGGGAATCGAACCCACGACCCATCGCGCAGAAAGCAGTTGTGTTACATTTGTATTTTTCTTGGGTCTGGGTGTTTCTATGTGTTGTATCATGTATGTATTTACAAAAGAAAAGTTTGTATTTAATTTATCCGTTATCTAGTTGCCATAACACAAGCTTCTGCTTAGCGTAAGACAAGATGGCGCTGTGTTAAGTTTCCTGAAGTATGATTATATCATTACTTAATTTATTTAGTGTGAAAGTAGGAATGCTATTACGCTTTAACGCAGAAACTACTAAACCGATAGTTATGAAATTTTGTACACATATTCTTAATGAACTATCACAATGAACATAGGATCAGATTATTTCGATATTTAATTCAATCAATGCGAGCAAAGCTGAGTGTAAGAGATAGTATAGGAACATTAGTTTCAAGTCAAATTTAAGTTAAGCAAATATTCAATAGTTTGATTTCGAACTATCCGACTGTGAAATGAAATCGATCGGTAACAGGTGGTGGACTTCTCAGTGCCTTCCGTGAACCGTTTGACGCCATTTTGTTATTAACTAATTGTTAGATAATTACTGAAAGTTCACAGTACTAAGAATTCAACCTATTTTTGGGGAATGCAAATTGACTTATGGTAACACTGTTTGAATGACCTTGTATGCAAAATCCAAGCATGATTAAAAGCCATGTTTCAGTACTTTTTTTTTAAATCAACCCCCAAAAGGTTGTGCGAGGGGTTGAAACTTTGTATGATTTTTCGCCAAACCGATGAACGGATTGTAATGAAATTTGGTACACAGATGGTCTAGAGCCTGAGATAAAACATAGGCTACTTTTTAACTTAAAAAAAACGGTTATAAGGGGGAGAAAGGGGAAGTTAAAGTTTATATGAAAGTCCACGCGGACAGAGTCGCGGGCAACAGCTAGTTTTAACACTACTTGCAGCCCGTACCTTTACCACCGGTTCGGAAGGCAGTTTCTACAGAGAAGAACCGGCAAGAAACTCTGATAGTCACTCTTTTTAAAATTAGATTAAATTTAATCAAAGGCCTTCACCCGCACGGAGGTTCCTATGGAGGAAAAAAAAGCAATTACCTTAATTAACTAATATATACTAACTACAATTACTTTAGTCATAATTACTAATCCACTAACCAAAATGTTATCTAGTTCATAGGAGCAAATAAAGGATTTTTATTTATTTTTTATTTTTATAAATATAAACAAAAACTCGACTATTATAATTTTTATACATGAAAAAGTTTACCATCCTGCGAGCGTTAAGAAATATCATTCCAAGGGTTTTTGTCTTCAATATGTTCATTTAATGTACGCCTTTTTTAATAGACATTTTTAGCAAGGCTACTTAATTAACGTGTACGTTTGTTTAAAATATGTTTCTGTATTTTTAAGTCTATTTAAATCTTGATAAATATAAATTACGTGTCACATTGTTTGTCCGCGATTGACTCCTAAACCACTGAACCGATTTTTAATTAAATTCGAACACCGAGTGCAGTTTAATCCAACTTAAAAGATAGGATAGCTTACATTCCGGTATTGCCCCGGGAACGGGAACAACGTGGGTAAAACCGCGGGACAAAGCTAGTGAGCTATAAATTATTGCACTACAGTGACCTCAGTAACCCTTCTGTTCAGTTCAATGAACACTGTTCTTTGACCTTATGCCATTTTAAGTATATAGGACCCTGTTTTTTTACTTTCATCGTCAAAACGTGAGCTTTTTCTAATAGCTTTTAATTTTTAACAGCTATTTTTCAGCCGTAAAATATATTTATAAGTATAACTTTTAGAATCATTTAAAATCATTTTATTTTACTTTATATTTCGAGATTAATTCAATCATTAATTGATATTCTTTCCAGTTTCTTTTTGTTAAGTAAAGTAGAAAATTTTGACTTTATTTTATCTTAAACTTCACTGTTAGCATTAACTTTTATTTAGATTTTCACTTTGATTTTGACTTTAGCTTTGACTCTTTCTTTTATTTTCCAGAGTGGCAGTACGATTAAACTATCAACCAATAAATCTGCAGTCTCGAAATTTAAACGTCAATGTCTGACCTTGAAGAGCAATCTTTACTTATGATAATCTAACCACGGCATAATATAGGACAAAAAAATATAAAATTTCAGAATTCACGTCTCTACCAACTAGAATTACGAGTCTCTCAACTGAGCCTCCTTAAATTAGGGTATCAAATAATGAAGAAATTTAAGAAACATAAATGCAAATTGCTGAAAAACTTCTGCTCATTCAACTTTGGACATTATCGTGGAACGCTTTATTCCGAATGCCTTTTATATTTGGATTACAAAGATTTGCTATAATGGGTTACTGGTTCTTTTCAACCGACTTCAAAAAAAGAGGAGGTTCTCAATTCGACCCGTATGTCTTTTATCTATGTTTGTTACGCAATAACTCCGCCAATTATATTATGAACCCATTTGAACAAATCTTTTTTCGGAGCATACCTCAAGGGTGGTCCCATTTAAATTTAATTATAAAAAAACAACTACCAAGAGTGGAAAATTGGGGATGAACTTTTTTATACGCAATGTATATGTTTGTTGAATAGGTTTATTAGTATTTATTCGAAACTCAACATAAAGACAGACTCCTTTTACTCTTTTCAGCTTTTCCTGGGTCTCAGGTTTTCTGGGAGAGATCACTGTAGCGATACGACCGCCTTTTATACTCTTTTTTTCTTTCTCTTGCTGTTTCAATTTTTTTAATGTGGACTAAAGAGTTTTTATTATTATTATTATAAGTGAAAATAAGTCAAGTCATGCTATATAAAGCTTCTCCATAGCGTACCATCGGGGCCTAATAGTCAGTCAGTTTCTAGAGTGGTTAAAAGTCCTCCCGTTTGTTTAAGGGAAGGTTAACTCCCCCTTCCTCTATAGCTTTAAGACAGAGATCCTATTCATAATATATTATCTATTTCCTAATATAACCTAATATTATTGAAAAATTCTATTTGGAAAAAAAAATTAGTTAAATCAGTCCATTAGTTTACATCCAACATTTTTACAGACATAATCCTCATCATACATCTATTGCACTGATAGTATGACCCACTAAATATTGTACTTTGTATCCTTAAGCCGTATTTATCGGCTAGAGACTAGACTGATCTATAATAATTTTACTTAATTCACACTCCGTGCAGTTTCTAGGTCAATGGTCAACTGTTAGCAACGACACGTTCGTAGCATAAAATTATTCTGTAAGCCTTAGTTGTAAATTGATTTTTAAAGAGCTATAAGCACTGTCTATATTAAGACATAGTAAAACATAATTGATTTTTAATACCATGACTAGACAAGGGTTAAAAGTTTGGTGACAAAACTGGTGTTAGACAGAATTGGTTGATATTCTCTTCTCCAGAAAATCGACTTCGAGTTTAACTTGAGTACACAGAACAAGAAGCTATGTAGCCAATTAGTGGAGCCGAGTTCTGAATCGCGCTTATATTATTTTTTCGGGATAGTATATATAGGTACAATTTGTCGACATCGTATCATTGGGGCCTAACGGTCAGCCAGTCAGTACGAGTGCGACAGATCGAGGATTCTCAATTTACTTCAGATGAAGGCTACATCCACCCTTTCCTACAGCTATACGTGACCAGATTCCAAAAAATGATTCTGGAATTTTCCAGAACCTTCACTTCAAAGGGTACCTAGCTTCGAACTCCGCGAAACCCGATAAACGGACGCGACATTGCATCAAAGGCTACAAATTGACTTCTCTTAATAACTTAATAGGATTTACTGATACTCTGAATGGCTTCGCTAGATAAAGTTGGAAAATTCGCCTCGATTGGATTAGAGACAGTGTTAGTTCCGAGTCGTAATCGTGTTTTGACTGCGTTATAAGTTCAGCTTAGGTTAAATTTGTTTGTGTCAACGTCTAGGCTGGGAAGGCTCTTCGGACCACTAATTCGGACCATTAATTCGAATGGGATTACAATTTTGAGTCTCGTAAATTGAGTTTTAATTTTGGTTACGTCGCTGTTTAAAGGTTTTAGAATTTATTAGTAGATTTACATTAATATTTAACTTGCTATGACTATGCGGGAACTGCGCCATTTTAGGCCTAAGAAAAGCGAACATTTTTTTAATGTTATTACTGGTGCCCGCGGCCTCGCCCGCGTAGAGAAGTGACTTTTTGCAGCAATTTTTAAAATGCCTAACCCGCGCCAACAAACGTTCATCAAGTTCAACGTGATTCTTTAAATTGCCATAACTTTTTTATTTATCAACCGATTGACATGAATCAAAAACTAAATGTTAAGTGAGGCTTACCACAATGTGTCATTGAAAACCCCATCTAGATAGGATAAGCCTTTTCTGAGATTAGCGTGCACAAACAAACAGTCAAACAGACAAAAATTCCAAAAATCATTGTTTTGGGTTCTATTGCGTTAATAAAGGTATCCTATAATATTTTTTCTCATATATCTTCCATGTACATACAGCGACTCGTTACGTTTTTATTATATGTATTGATGTATTATGATGATGATTGTTTTGCAGGAATTCGCCTAATATGTTTAATTTAATATATTAAAAAATAGCTATTGTGTTTTAATAACCAATTTTTGTAATGTGCATGCTGTGTTTTTCGTTTATGTTTGTTTATGTATACCTATTGACCTAATGGACAATTCTTTTGTAAATAAATTAATAAAATATTGCCTTTTGGCTACATTCACAGTATAAATAACATACAGAAAATTAATGTATATTTTCTTATTATACATTTCAGTGCAAATACAAGTTCACAATTAACTGTTAAAAAGTACAAGTCTTTTCTCAGGCCCTAGACCATATGTGTACCAAATTTCATTACAATCGGTTCAGTAGTTTTAGTGTGAAAGCGAGACAATGTGTAATAGACAGACAGACAGAGTTACTTTCGCATTAATAACATTAGTAGGGATTGATTGAACTAAATAACGGTTATTAAATATTTTCGGCATGCTTTCCACAAAATTCTTTGCAATTCAAAAATACCTTTAGACTCTTACTTAATTTGTAAGCAGTAACAAATGTAGTTGGAGGAAAATGCTTGTTTCTAAGTATTGTTCTTAAAGTTAGTATAATCTTATAAATATTTATTACTTTCTATGAAACAGCTGTTCGTAAAGAAAGTACTTTTTCCTCTTAATAAGACGAACTTAGGTTACTTAATGAGACAGTATTTACACTACAATTGTATCTATATAAGATATTTTAGCTCAAAATCACATTAATATAAGAAGTACGCAAATTATTCCTTAAGCAATGATACTATATAATAGATATGTTATCCATACAAATCACCCGAAAAAAGTGTTCCGCACAGCAGCGGCAGCACACATACATACAAGTCAAAACGATAGAAAAGAGATAAATGATAAAACCAACAAGAAAAGTTATAGTTTTGTCAGTTGCGCCGTGCGCGTGAATGCACCGGCAACCAATTACTTAAGGGTAAGACTTTAAATTAGGATATTTTGCGTCTTCAAAATTTTGCGCTTATAACATTTAATATAATATTTAAATCTATATACATATAATAAAAACGTAACGAGTCGCTGTCTGTACATGGAAGATATATGAGAAAAAATATTATAGGAGACCTTTATTAAGGCAATAGAACCCAAAACAATGATTTTTGGAATTTTTGTCTGTTTGTATGTGCACGCTAATCTCAGAAACGGCTTATCCTATCTAGATGGGGTTTTCAATAATATATTGTGGTAAGCTTCACTTAACATTTAGTGTTTGATTAATGTCAATCGGTTGATAAATAAAAAGTTATGGCAATTTAAAGAATCACGTTGAACTTGCTGAACGTTTGTTGGCGCGGGTTAGGTATTTTCAAAAATGCTGCCCGAAGTCACTTTTCTACGCGGGCGAAGTCGCGGGCACAGCTAGTTATAAATAAGTATATGCACTTGGAATAGTTTAGCGCGCTGCATTTAAAAGTATTCTGTCATGGCTGTCAGCTGCCAAGGAAACGAATAGCAAATTGCCGGCATTCAATCACTACAAAATTGATACAGAAAAAATGGAGGGAAACTCAACTGTCAGCTGTCACGGACGAATAAACGATTGTGTAGTCTGTGCAATGTCTCGCAGGCTGGATATATTGATTCGTAAATTAACACATACATATATTAATTATCTGTGCCCTAAGATTCGATTTTTTTCGTTTTTTTTATTTCAAAATGTGATCTATGCATTTTTCAAAATATTTCAATTAAATATTTCTATAAAGTTTTCTCGATTTAGATTTTAAGGCAATAGTTCCCAAATATATTTTAAAAGTTAGAAAACGTGATTAGTTATCATTCTACATTTTATTTTCACCCGAATAATACCTATTAAATAGAATTCACACAGCTAAACACTAATTAGCACTAGTTTAATATAACAGCATGATTTTTATATTTAAAGACAGATCATTCGACAATTTTATTTGAAGTATACCATAGATTAACTACACAAAAAACCAATGAATATTAGTGCCCACAGATACAGAATATTTCCAAAATAAATCCTGCAAAATAGTACCCTTTAATTCATTTGATTATTCTAAGAAACGCGATTATTCCAGCAAGTTTACAATCTTCCGAAAGCCTTTCTGATTGGTTTGCGATACGATCCCCCTTCAGACGGCATAATTAAGTGTTCAGTATCAAATCTGATGGCTCAGCGTAATTTAAGGATATATTTCAGACGTTATACCTTCTATATATCTATATTCTATATCTTGACGACCGCTTGGCGCAGTAGGTAATACACCTGCCTTCTGCGCAAAGGGTCGTGGGTTCGATTCCCACACCGGAAAAATATATTTGTAATTTACATTTGTATTTTTCTGGGGTCTGGGTGTTGCTATGTATTGTATGTATGTATTTACAAAAGAAAAGTAATGTATATGTAATTTATTCCGTTTTCTTGTTGCCATAACACAAGCTTCGGCTTAGCTTGGAACTAGATGGCGCTGTGTATAAATGTCCTGAAAATATTTATTATTTTATTTATTTATTTATCTCTTTAGAGAAATTGTAGTTTTTTAAATAAAGAACAGATGTATTTTCTCTTTAATCAAACTACACGAAAGTGTTACCAGCCTTCAGGGTAAAGGATAAGGGAAGGAGAGGGATGATGATGATGACTTTGTTTTTATCATTTAGTAATTATACACATATACAACGTGTAACATAAATGTGTGGTAATATTTTTGCGTGATGTTCATATGCTCAACGATAGTCTATATGTCAAGTCCCCGCATTAAAATAAATATATTTGAGATTTTTTATTTCATTGATTCATCAATAAAATCGATAATATGAAAATCAAAACAAAAGTGTTACATCACTTTTCGAATTCTAATGACAGAGACAGCAGTAACTTTTTCAATGAAATGCAATGTCATAGGGTCATGCGGTCATTGACACGTAACAGTTGATAGCTCTAAAGTGTTAAGTGATGTAGTAGCGTCGATAAATTTAAATATGAATTGATATGCTAGTCAATAGAAATAAAAAATCAATATCTTGATAATAAATAGTTCAAATGAAATGAATTTTTATACATTCATGTAAATTAGGTATTCTTTACAAACCTTAAATATTACCACGCATTTCTGTTACACGTTGTATTTATACAAAAAAATCAAAGTCGTTTTACGTATATTCTTGCAGTTTTTTTGATAGAAAGAGTGATTCATGAGAAAGCCGAGGTCGCTAGTATGTAAATATACCTTTAAATTAGTTAGATAGGACAAATGACAAGAACGGGCTTTATCGCACATAATAATTAATTAGCGTAGCACACAGCCTCTCCGAAGGTAGCTTCAAAATTTTTCAACAGAACTAAAAATTGGTAAAGAAAACACTGAATTTTAGTTTTAAGTAACTTTATCTTAAACAAAATCTATTGTTAAATTAACAGAAAAATTATATCTATTTATTAATACCTGTACCTATAGGCAAAGGTTTGGATTTTTTTTTCGACCGGAAAACACCGTAAACAGAATTGACAAAAAGACCCAAAATATATAAATCTTATAGAACCTTTCACACAGCCTAACTTCGAAATCACGACCAAAAATATATTCAGCAGTTCCATGAACTTTAGAACAATGTCCTCGTATTAAAGTTCGCGTTCCAAGTTTAATGAAATTACGTACAAAGAGGTTTTTCAAGCGACCGGCTCGGGAACTATTTAACAAGCATTTCGGATTATGTTATTACTAGCTGTTGCTCGCGACTTCGTCCCCGTCGGATCTATTTCTATTATTATGTTATAGTGAGTCAATCTTAGAAGATAGACATATACTGTCGCGGACTTTTTTTTAGACCATTTAAAGAGGAATAATTCTTTCATACATATAAGTTTTGTATCTTGAACCGTTTTCGCAGCGCACGCAAAGGAAGCCCTCAAAGATAAATAATTTTCCCCGTTTTTTCCATATTATCCATTATATCTTCGCTCTTATTAGTCGCAGCGTGATGTTATGTAGCCTAAAGCCTTCCTCGATAAATGGTCAATTCAATAAAAAAAGAATTTTTCAATTCGAACCAGTAGATCCTGAGATTAGCGCGTTCAAACAAACAAACAAACAAACAAACAAACAAACAAACAAACTCTTCAGCTTTATATATTAGTATAGATATGCTAGCTAACGTTTGCATACAACTACGTGTATGTATTTCACACACTTCAAACAGAATTTGAATTTTAAACGTATAAAATTGAAATTCTATGAAACCTTTTTTTAACATAATATTCTATTTCTTAAACTCTTGAAAAAGATAATTATAACCGATATTATATAAAATAGATATGTTATAAGCGCAAAATTTTGAAGACGCAAAAACGTCCTAATTAGGACGTCATACTTTTAGGTGATTGGTTGGTGGTGCATTCACGCGCAACTGACAATACTATCTCTTTTTATCTTGTTAGTTGTATCATTTATCTCTTTCTATCGTTTTGACTTCTATGTATGTGTGCTGCTGCTGTGCGGAACACTTTTTTCGGATGATTTGTATGGGTGTAACTTATCTATTATATAAATCATTGATTATAAAAAATATTTTATGCATGTATTATACAATATACATATAAACCTCCCTCTTGAATCACTATCTAATAAAAAAAGCATGAAAATTGGTTGCGTAGTTTAAAATATTTAAGCCAACATAGGGACAGACACAAGAAAGCGACTTTGTTCTATACTATGACCACAGCTTATAGTAAAAAATAGTAAAGATAAGACAGACGTAAGCATAAACTTTTTTGACAAATAAATTGCGAGACAGTCTGACATATAATTAGAAAAGGCGCCAAAATTAGTACCGTGTACCATCTTAACATAACCTCAAAATTATTCAACTAGATTAAAAAGATTAAACGAAATAATAAATCACCATCGATATTTCACCAATGTTTCATGTCAGAAAAAATATTATAAACAATAACAAAGTCCGAAACAATGTTTTTTTAAGACGTTTGTTTAAAAATATTTGCTTGCTCCCAGCTCATTGGCAAGATTAATGATGAAGCTTTGCTGTTTGAAAAATTATTCATTTCGGTTCCTCCCTCGTAAATAAACCTTTTTCAATAAATTTAACGGTTTAACGTTCCAGAATGTTCGATAGTTAAAGCTTGATATTTTCTAATTTTTAAGATTTAGTTTTTGACAGCTTTTTGTTGCCAGATGAAATAAAACAATATTCATAATTTTTTCTTATTTTTAGTGGTGGAAACAGGCAACAACTACCTTTATTCTAATAACAATTTTCGATTAATAATTATTTGAAACCTTCCATCAACAGTTGGGTCTATCGGCGGCTATCACTGACGCTTGCCTAGAATAAAACCTATTTGCTCGTACTTTTAAAGCGCACAAAATATATCTATCGAGTAAGACCCAAGGAGTTCGTTCTACAACATGATAAATCGCTTATTTAAGTAGACATTTGCGAACTTATAGTATTTGAAGAAACGATCTAAGAGCTTTTAACCTTAAAAGTCCAAGTTTTAGACCTTGGGAAAGACAGATGCTGAAAGAGTTCCAATCCTTAGCGGATCTCGGAATGAACTACTTAGAAAACCGCCTTAAACGTGATAAGGCAAGTGAAATTTCTCCAACTATGATATTGAACAAAATATTAGTAATAGTATAGTATAGTATATTTCAGGACATTTATACACAGCGTCATCTAGTTCCAAGCTAAGCCGAAGCTTGTGTTATGGCAACTAGATAACGGAATAAATTACATATACATACTTTTCTTTTGTAAATACATACATACAATACATAGCAACACCCAGACCCCAGAAAAATACAAATGTAAATTACAAATATATTTTTCCGGTGTGGGAATCGAATCCACGACCCTTCACGCAGAAAGCAGTTGTGTTACCACTGCGCCAAGCGGTCATGCTATTCATCCATTAAATACAAGTCCATCATACTAAATAAAACTCAAAGGCTACATCAGTATTGAAAAGACGTGTCTATACAACAGTAGGTTCACTTTGAACTGAACGGCGTATTATTCAAAAGTTTCTTTCAGCCGGGAGCCGTTTTCAGGAATTTTTGCATTCCTCTTCATTATATAAAGATTCTTGCTAAATTGGGTTCGAGCAATGTTTGATGCGGAATTCTTTGGCGAATTCAATTCCGGTTCAGCTATTTACGATGTAAACACTACGTTCGATCGATTTACAGTAAAAATACGTAAATGTAAGCTATAAATGCGTTGTGTAGGTAGAGCTATGCCTTTAGGCTCTTCCGGTGTAGTACTAAACCCAAAGACATTCCGCGACAAGTAATTCTAAAAATCCTATGAGAACTATACGCACCTTCACAGACTACTAAAGTACTTCTTGCCTGGAAGAGATCACTTGATTAATAAGGCTGCCAGTTACCACAATGTATTCTTATGTATTATGTGTTATGTGTAATAAAGTGTTAAATAAATAAATAAAAATAAAGTACCTAGTAACTATTAGCTAGCTATATGCAAGCAAAGCCGGACTACTAGTAATTATATATCCGTATAAAAGAACCAAGACCCTTACGATAAAGGCACAATATCAATATCTACAATAGACATCTGATACTATGTAGTCGGTTGATTGGATTACATGCGCCTTGCAAACGTTTCTTATTAATCCATACTCATGATGTACAAACATACATATAATAATATTCATATATAGATTACGATCTACATTTGAATATTATAAACAAGTACACGCAAATAGTAAAAATAGTATTAAGTTCCAAGATATGTCGAATTTTAAAAGTTTTAATAATTTTTAAATACTTAACCAACCAAGCTGCGTAAAGTGACGCTTTTTAATCGTCATTGTATTACAAAATTATATTCGTGTCTACATTTTACGAACTAGAGGACCCGTACCCACTTCGTTGGGCATAATGTTAACAATCATTTTTTATATAGCCTATGACACTGAGCAATAATGTGGCTTTCTATTGGTGAAAGAATTTTTAAATTCGGCTAAGTAGATCCCGAGATTACACCTTACAATTTAACAAACACACAAACTTTACTTCTTTATATATTGGTATAGATAAAGATCGATGGTAATAAAATTAGCACTATAAATATAGCATATAATATAGCAGTTTAAATAAGCTTTTGGCGCGTCAAACCGCGGGGCAAAGTTATACCAATAATCCTCAACTTTGCGGCTTTACCTAATGGGAGAAACCGCACAGCACGCGGTTGCTTCCGGACATAATAATTTAAGCCCTAATTTCGTGTATCATTGTTTATATATTAATATGAATTACGTGTCACGTTGTTTTGACATCAACCGCGATTGACTCCAAAACTATCAATAGTTTAGTTAAGTTTAGTAGTAGTAGTCTGAACTGCAAATTTTAAATTAAATTTGCACAACATGTGTCGTTTGTTCCGACTTAAAATATTGAATAGCTTAGGTACATCAAAAATTATGCGAGCGAAGCCACGACGAGTTGCCAATTTTTTTTAAATACATATATTATAGGGGGCAAACGAGCAAGCGCGTCACCTGTAAGTGATCAGCGCCGCCCATGAGCACTCGCGTTGTCACTAGTGTGTTGCCGGCCTTTTAAGGTTAGGTAAGCTCTTTTTTTGAAGGTCCGCAAGTCGTATTTGTTCATAGTTTGCTACGAAAGGGCATTTTTTCATATAAGAGTATGAACATGGCATCTCCATACGACCTTACATTATAGTATCTAAACTTATTTTATTTTAAATACACTGAATAATGTGGTAGGACAGAAAACATTAAGTGTTTGGTCTATAAAAGTCTGCTGGTCCTTTTCACTACATCCATGGTACAAAAGGATTTAGGAACTACATTTTTATTGTGAGTAAATCATATTCTGGGTGGCTACAACCGTGGCACAATAAGACATAGTTTAGTACATTTTCTGACGTAAACGGTTTATCCTTTCAAATAACGTCGTGTCAGATCTACGTGACACTTAACGGGGCATAGTTTCGACGACATTGACAAAGGTAAATACGAAAAAAATGTTACAGTTTTGGCAAATGAGATGCTACGCGTTTTTCGAGTAGCTTTTTGATGATCACGGCGGGAGAATTTTCCTTTATATTACATCGATAATACTAGGATTATAAGTACAAATGTTTCTACGTCTATCTGTATCACTTTCATGCCAAAACTAAACCGATTGTAAAATTTGGTACACAGATAGTTTACAACCTAAGAAAGGATATAGGCTACTTTTTAACTGGAACCAATGTTGTAAGGGGTTCAAAATTCATATAGAAGTCAACGCGGACGGAGCCGCGGGCAACATGTTAAATGTATTTTTATATGCTTATTTTATTTATACTAATATATGTAATATGTATAGGTGAAGAATCTTTTAAGCGTGTCTCTGAAACGGCGAGTCAGATTAATAAAAATCTTTGATTGAATACCGTCGCATTGTGTTATATATATATGCTATTTACCATTACAGTGTAGAGACTGCTATTTATCAGCCGAGTTCTGAATCGCGCTTATGATATTTTTTTTAAACACTATATATTATATATATAACATCTAGTCATCGCTTCATTGGGGCTTGTGAGTTGTTCTACTGATCAGAGATGTAACCTTCCATCCAGTTCCTACAGTAGGGTAACAAATTATATGTATGACTATTGAGAAGTACCTAACGTCAAACAACTCCATGGGAACAGAGTAGCGACCCCTTTCGACCATGCGGTTAGAGTTATAGCGTGTTCAACAACCAGGCGTAAAAGTCAGGCTTATCACTAAAAAGTTATTACTCCCAAGCAACTTGTTATACATTAAAGAATCAAAATTTGTAGCATCGAATAACGAGATTGTCCTTTTGATGTCTGACTTTATTCCTACTTGAGAAAAAGGTTTCAAAATTTATATTTTATACGTTTACGTTATAGGAACTGAGTTCTATTAAAATTTGTTTTGTAATTGTTGATTTATAGTACTGAAAAAAATCATAAATTGACCTTAACAATATAGTATATTAAAACGTCATTATGTTTCTAATAGACTTAATATTTCGTTGGTTTTCGATAAATTTTATAATTAATTATTATTTTCTATATATTTAGACACTGCGTTTTATTTCATTTTTTTTTCTTATGTAAAATGTATGTAACAGCTTTGTTTTATATTATAAAAAAATAACATAACTTAAACTAACCATAAGTTCCGATACAGCGTGAAATCCAATCCCATAAACAGTTAACATTATCGCCAGCATATCCACTAGGCATCACTCGCTGTTAAAAATCACAAAACAATACACAACTCGCGCACACCCATCACATGGCAACATTAACCACCATTCAAATTTCGAACACAATTATCTTTTTAATCTGTAATTGGCGCGATTAATGACGATTGACGGATCATTTTTTATTTTAGCAATGGCAGCGGCGCAGGCAACACGCCTGCGCGGTCTCTCCGATATTTCGCGACTGACTGACATCGCTAGGGTGGCGCGTGCGTAAACCGACCTTTATCAACTTTGAAAAATTACAGGGCGCTATTTACGTATGATATAATTAAAAGCAATTTCGCGACGGGCACGGTAAACGCTTTTTGAAAGGTTTCATGACAGTAATTGCAATAATTAGTATTAAATGAAAGAGCTAATGTCATTACGCTTTACTGTAAATCGTTGAAATTTAAACTGTTTAAATTAAGTGTTGTTTTGCTAGCTGAAGTTTCGATAGTCTACAGATGATAGCACTTCAAGTGGATTTAGTATAGAAATTTCGGAACTAATATTGGTATTTGGGTTACCTAAGTAATTAAAACAGGAGTGGCCAGCTTCTATGAAGATTATTTTGACTTTACAATGTTAAATTTTAAAACGATTGCTGCTGAAATCTGAGTAACACTACTACATCATGGAACGTTGCTTCGATTTCCACTTTAAAAAATATTTTATATCTCGTGTCGGTATCCGTGCGAGGTAGCAGTGCGCTTTGTTTACTTG
>JADANM010001663.1:8852924-8872098 GCA_026213755.1 Eurema hecabe
CATAAAACACACATAATATAAAATGTTTATTTATTTTCTATTCACTTGTAACAGTAAAAAAATTGTAATAAAATGTACTACGCAGAATCATTCCAACTTCTCCTAGGTATGGTGAAAAACTATTTGTTGATTATTATTTGTTAAACAATAAATTTATTTGAAAAAATGTTCCAGTTTCGTTAGCAGTGTGCGAAAGCGTCAAAGTAGATGTCCAAGGCACGCTGAGTCTCGGGAAAGACGTTATAGAAACTATTTCAAGATTTTTGGGGACAAAATATGTAGCCCAGTACTCTAGACGGTCCCTCAATCCTTCTAATGATGACACAACTATATCAGGAATTGTCAAAGCGGCGTTATTATGCCGTGACTTAAAGTTCTGCCAAGATGACCTTCAAGAATTTGTTGACGAATTCTTATCTATAGAAGGAAAGGCCCTTGAAAATATTCTTTCAGTTCTTCTAGGTGACAAATTCGATACTTATCAGTACGAAGTTAGATTTAAACAAGTATTAGATTATATAAAAGTTATTTTACGACACGCCAATAAGAAAGTCAACGAGGATAACGTTAACGAAGTTTGGATAAACACAATTAAAAAGATAACGGCTAAGTTTCAAGAAATAGCATTTAATATCGCGTCTGAAGTTCTGCAAATTGATAGGAAGCAATTAGACAAGAATATTGTTCACAAGCTGGTTCTAGCGACAGTTATTGTTGAGACGAGATACTTGAATAAGCTCTGTGTTGATCATAGCGTATGTGTCGAGACATACGAATGTACAGTCGGATTAAATACACTATTGGAGCATTTTAGAACAATGGAAGACGCGAAAGTTCGTCTTTTCATAAGATATTTCTATGAAGCGCTGTACGACACATTGTTTTATTCTTGTTTGAGTGAGACGACGGCTCACGAGTTCCAACTTATATTGAATGACATGGCGTATTCTAGCGACGTGCCGACGAAGGCATTACTTGATATTGTGCAGAAAATAGTCGCAGCTAGACTAGAGTTCATTAAGAGTAACAAGTATGAGAAATTGACACATGACGGGTTGCTCCTACATGTGATTTTGTCGGATTTGGACCACTTTTACGGGCACAAATCGAATCCGTTTGGACTGTTCTTGAATTACTTCTTCGAGTGGACGGTTCGTGATAAAGTTTTTTTGAGTAAATATATAAGAAAGCTTTTAAATGAAATAGGTAAGGAGGTGATGACGGTGCCGGATGATTTATTGCTGAAACTCGTTACGGAAGTAAGGATCTTTCTGGAAATGACGGTAGATCCGGAAAAGCAGGCGGGCTGAGTAATTGCTCGAGTTAAAATATAAGACTTGTAGCTTTTTTTGTTTATGTTCTCTCTGAACCTAAGTCTCGCGGCATCGCTTGCTTAAATAGATTAATATTATTAACGTCATCAGAATCCATTGCGTAGTTTCAAAGATATAATCGTACATCGTGACAGACAGACAGAGATAAGCGGCTTTGTATTGTACTATAGGTAATGATTATTGAGACGAATTGGTACAAAGATAGTCTAAAGCGTGGGAAAGGACCTACTTTTTTTTAAATCAACTCCCAAAAGATTGGGGGGTTGAAAATTTTTATGATTTTACGCTTTCATGGCCAAATCGCTGAACCGATTGTAATGAAATTTGATACACAGGTGGTCTAGAGCCTGAAACATACACTACTTTTTAACTGGAATAAAGGGTTCTAAAGTCACAGTTTACATGAAAGTCCACGCGGACAGAGCAACAGCTAGTGTTATATAAAAAAAATAAAAAAGGTACATAATGTTCAAATGTACTTTCGTAGTCGATTAGCAATGGCTAATTGACATCCTAGCTCAGAGCTGAAACTAGATCCTACTTAGCGTGAATGTGCTCGGAATTAGCTTAGATCGATAACCTCCCCTGGCAAAGCAAGCTTCGTGTAAAGAGAATATCAAAACGATGCAACATGTTATATAAATACACTTGACGTGTATAAATTATACGTATATTAATGAGTAATACGTATTACCCGCATTTTTGCACGTAATAGCGTTGCCCGTCACTCCGTCCGCGTCGAATTTCATATAAATTTTGACCCCCCCCCCGCCCCTCATAACCCCTTTTCCACTTAAAAAGTAGCCTTTGTTTTATCTCAGGCTCCAGACCATCTGTGTACCAAATTTCATTAAAATGAGTAGATTTGACGTGAAAGCGTAACACACAGACAGACAGAGTTACTTTCGTATTTATATTATTAGGGATTACACACATTAACCATCTTAAATCATCTTATATATATAAAAGAAAGTCGTGTTAGTTACTTCACTTATAACTCGATAACGGCTCAACTGATTTGGCTGAAAATTGGTGGGGATATAGTTTAGAACCAGGAGAAGGACATAGGATACTTTTTATCCAGTTTCTATGGGAATACATTTTTTATGAAAGTAAACGCGGACGGAGTCGCGGGCAACAGCTAGTTATCTGATAAAAAGCATGAATATCGGTGGCGTAGTTTTAAAGATTCAAGCATACAAAGGCACAGACAGATGAAGGCGACTTTGTTTCATACTATACTAGCTGTTGTCCGCGACTCCGTCCGCGTAGACTGTCATATAAACTTTGACCCCCTTCCCCCTTCCCCCCTTAAACCATTTTTCCCAGTTAAAAAGTAGCCTATGTTACTCTCCATCTTTTCAACTAACAGTATGCCAAAAATCAGGTCAATTGATTGCTTAGCTACGGCGTGAAGGAAGGACAAACAAACAAACACATTTTCACATTTATAACATAAAGTATGGATTATGAAAATCACTTTATTTAAGTCAATGCATTCACATTAATTTCAATAAGTATTTAACTGTCTTCGCCTTCTTGAACATATAATCTAATCTATTGTACCTATATATCTGTATATGTATGTACAACAGTCAACAATAGAACAAAGTTACCATATAGTTCCACAATACATACAGGTGTACCTATAAGTAAAACTACGCTCCAACATAAATCAGATTACAATTTCTAACGTACCAGGTTTTCCGGTGCTTAGGAAATAAGGGCCTCGGTTCAGTAGTTTTTCCCGTCTACCCTTATATATGTCACCGGAAGATAACAAGAACAGCAAAGTTATAAATTTCCTAGTAAATTTATAAACCTACGTAGAATTCTAAACGGTAGATTAATTGTATTATTTTTCGACCACATTTTCGCAAAATTAATCAACTTACCGAACTCACGCGTAAAGTAATAATTGGTTGAATAACTGCCAACATCAATCAATCAGAGAGCAGTGTGTTATTTGCCGTATTTTAAAAAAGCGTAAAATTAAAAGCTCTTCTGGATTGGTCGAACCATTTAGAACCTTATGAATGGATATACGTTAGTTGATAAATTTACCACGAGACGCCGCAAATTGATAAATTTGGTCGTAAAATTTGTCTCTCGCTTAGAATCCTACGAAGGTTTATAAATTTCCTAGGAAATTTATAAATTTGCGGTTCTTGTTATTTTCCGGTGACATACCTATACATTAGGTACTCTGTTAAACAGATGGGATTAAAAAAGTCATGAGGATGTTTAACGTGTCACTGTTGACAGTCTGGTCGTGGTCATTATCACTAATTATTAGTATCATTCTCTATAATGCCACCATTCCTCATAAGTAATATTACTTAATTACGGTAAAAACCTGGATTAGCACACGCAGGTGAAACCGCTAGGCGTAAAAAAGGCGAGGAATATGCATTATTTTGTATTTGATAGTCGCCTTCAAAAAGTAAAAGGCTTAAGTTATTAACAAGTTAAAGTATATTTCGAATTAATGGCAGGCTATGACAATTATGGGGTTTTTTCGAGAAAGATTTTTTCTTATCTTTATTTTTTTTAGGGCTTCTAGCTCTAAAGCCATGTCAGCTCCATCATCAAAAAAATTACAATCATTACAAATATTATTTATATATGTCGATTAAAAACCTAAATAAAAAATTTTCCTGGCTTGATGCCGGATATGCCAACACTGTTTGCAGTGCACCGACATCAAGCCTGTTTATACCTAAATATCTAAATAACTTATTGTAAAGAGATGTCTTCTTCAGGGCTGACGTTACATTGGTGACTCCTCTGATGTTGGAGAATTTATAGGCGACGGTGATCGGTTACCATCAGGTGGTGGTCTACTTTTTCCTAAATAATACAACTTAAATAAACCTGTTTTATTTACACTGCAAGAAGGCACAGTAGAAGCGGACGTGGTGGTAGTTTAGGGAAGGCTCTGAAGGAAACCTCTAGAGCATGAAACTGCACGGGTTTATTAAATAAAAGCTTCAAACAGTAAGTGACCGACGAGCTTATTCGCGTCAATAGAGCGAACTGTGGCAATATGATCCTCAGAGAGGACGATTTGTAATAGCATTAAAGTCTGCTCTTTGACAATAACGTTATTACGAACTTGGATTATAGGAAGCGGTCTGTTTTGTATTTATATATATAACTAGCTGTTGCCCGCGACTCCGTCCGCGTTTACTTTCATAAAAAAAATATTCCCCTGGAAACTGGATAAAAAGTATCCTATGTCCTTCTCCTGGTTCTAAACTACCTCCCTGCCAATTTTCGGCTAAATCAGTTCAGCCGTTCTTGAGTTATAAGTGAAGTAACTAACACGACTTTCTTTTATATATATAGATATAAAGATATAAAAGATTTAGTTTTAGGCAATAATTTATTTGCATACAACCAGTCATTTCGTATGTCCACCCCTTTTTTTGTTTTTAAATATAATATATAAGCATATATATTGAACCATATAACTGTTTAAGTACCTATTGTACTTATATTTATTTATTATATTTATCATAAAAAAAAACATTTACAACATAATTTCAAAAAAAGTCGCCAAACTGTATAACAGTTTGTTAGCGATGATTGCGCTCTTTTATACATATAATACATTATATACATACATAAATAAACCTAAAAACTTATAATTTATTGCGTGTTAATCTCATTTTTGAATCACATTTTTTTAAATACATCTTTCTTTTTAGGAACTTTGCTTACATATTAAAGTATATATAATTACATGAATCTTAAGTAATTTTTATATTATCTGTTAAAACTAGCTGTCGGCTGCGACTTCGTCCGCGTTTCCGTAGTATTTCGTAAAAAATCGACTGTTCTTTGTAGCTGGATACAGAATATATTTAAAGAAACTTTAATATATCTTTGGTGTTTCTATACCGATTTCTATGATTCTTAATAGTTAATAAAGTTAGCTTTTTACTTAGTATTGACTGAGAGTGTTACAAAACCTCAGTTTCAGTCACAACCTCAGAAAACGCGGGTAAAACCGCGGGAGACTGCTTGTAGACTAATGTATGTTTAATAGCTATCATGTAAAGGATGTTGATCAATTCAGTATCGGTGGCTAATCGTTTCTAAACGACATTTTCATTTATCCAGTCATTACGATGAATGCCGCCAAATATTTTGCGAATAATCATTTTAAATGGAAAAAGGAATTTATTTTTAATTTATCGTGAGTATGTGATATGTGTATCTATTATTTTTAATCAATTTTAAGAAAGATTATTTAATCACGAATCTTTAGCGCTGGACGAAACCTGCGCAGAAGTCAAAAATAAGGTATCGAGGGGACGGCACGGCACCTGGGGCGCGTGATCGTCGGGTGCGCGAGTGTTTGAAATTGTGCGCGAGAAAGAAAACACGAATGGTTCCCCATTCGTGTTTTCTTTCTCGCACCAATATGTTAATTACGAGCGCGATCCTACCGATGCACAGCTATTCCCGATCAGCGCTAAACATCCGTGACGCGACCTGTACGCGTCAGATTTTTTATTTAATGATGGTCAACATGAGTCATATTAAAGTACACTAATTACAAAATTTGGTCTTTAAATATTTTTAGAGTTCCGTCTAGCCTAAGATTAAACCGAGTCTTCGCGATTCCGTGTCACATAGCGTTATCAATATGTTCAATTTAAATAATAAACAGTCTAACTCATAAAATATTTTAAACGGTTAGCTTAAAGAAAATAAAGAGCCATATTGCAATTCATACTTTTGTTAATAACCTGTAAAAATAAAGCTGGCACAATATTTACTAAAAAAAAAGGAAAAAACATATTTTAAATAATCTGTTAAATAAAAAGTAAGTACGAGTAAAAAGGCCTAAGTTATCTGTGAAACAAAAGGCACGCTCACGTTCATTCTGCATAATTTTCCCGCCCTAATTACGGCGAGCGCCAATTAAGGTCATTTAGGAGTTAGGACCACGCTCGTTACCCGCCAAAAGTGTTACAAACCCAGTATTAATACTAATATAAAAAAGAAGTTATGTTTGTGGCGTTGTGAATACCTCTATATCTTTACCTATATTTTGATCGATCTACTTAATTGATTTAGTTTTTTTTTCACTAATAGAAAGTCATATTGACATCTGTCAATATGACTTTTAAACAGCTGAAGAAGGGATAAAAATAAATAACAGTTTATTGATAGAGCATTCACGTTATGAACACGAAAATGGAAATATTTTCGCTTTATCGCTGTAAGCTATATCTTCCAGGCAAACAGTGGCGATATTGAAATGTTATTTAAATATGTATTAGAAAAAATTACAGACACCCTTAAACATAGATCATACAAAACGAAATTTTAACGTTGATTTTTAATTTATGATTAACAATTTAAGACTAATAATTTATTTATCTTCTGTAATATAAAAATGAATCATCATTATTATGAATCGCAAAATGTCTTAGTAAGCGCTTAACTTGATTTTTTAGACTAATCCTGGATGTACGAGAATGGTTCCTTAGCAAAAAATTGGCACGTGTATGAATAAAAACTGTATTAAATATTGTCCGTCTGTTTGTCAGCCTGTCAAACCTTTTATTTCACAGGAAAAACATATCAAGTTTGAATTTAACCCAAATACCTTCTCAGGTTTACAGTCCCTTTTAGCTAAGTATATGTCACATATAAGGTTTTTCTCAAGGGATTCTCAGTTGGATTAGAATCTTGAAATTTTGTTAACATACCAAAGAAAATACCTAGAGTACTTAACGTCATTAAAACCAAAAACATTTATATCTCGTTAATTACGTTTCAATTTCCTCCCGTAGTTCTAAAGATACGTGTAAAGAAAATAAATAACCTCTTTTATGAACAAATACAATAATAGCAAAAGATATAAAAAAACATATTTTATGTAGGTATACTAATATTAGGACTTTGATTTCTCCTGTTTGTTTTTTGAAAACGGTTTATATCTATTATATGTCGAATAAAATACTTGCATATATGATTAGTTCATTTTTTTTTTGTATGACGCTAAACTTTCTATATTACGTCATCGGATACGCTGTAGACTATAATATACTTGATGCAGGTCAAGAAATTTGAATTGAATTTAAAAGTAAAAACCAAAGACAAAAACCCACAACGAAACAATAGTGCGCTCTGAATTGCAATTTTCAAACCTCTATGGTTTTATAATTCCACGCACGCCCGCGGCTTAGTGGCGGGAAAAATTTTCAAAATGGCCGCCTTTGTTGCACGGAGAAAAATTGCGCTATATATCTGGAGTTCTGTGCAATTTCCTCCGCTAGCTGAGTGAAATTATTACAGGCTCACATGGCGTGTAAGTTATGGACATGAGGATGTTCGTAAGGAAATAGAAATACTTTGACATTTACTTAATATGTCTCTACTTGAAGACTTTATAGGTTAGTTGTCAGTATCCTACTAACTATTTGAACGTGAAAGTTTGTGATTAGATTTTTGTATAATATGGTCTTCTTTTCTTAGTCGGGCACTCTTGTCAGAGTGGTCGTGGATGCACTGACGAGGTATTTGGGTCGTGAGCTTTGTGGAGAATAATTTTTCCAACGATTGGCTACCATTTCATTCAGCTGGAGGCATACCAAGTGCACTAATGTTGACTCAGTCGCCATTTTGATCGTGTCAGTCCAGGGTTGGTGATCGACCGCGTGCTCTCTTGCGTTCTACCTGGCCCTGAACCACCAATATCTCCATCGAGCTTTCATTCCTAGAGATGTGAATATTTTACGCTAAAGTAAGGTTTGGTTGAAGTTTGTCATCGACTAGGTTAGACCCTAGGCCTAGATTAACACATAGAAAATTTAATATCCAGGTATTAATTTGAAAATGAAAACCACGCGGGTGAAACATTATTTGCCTTCTCTTTTCTGTATTCCAAAATAAAGGGTAAATGTTAATTGACTAGTAAAGTCAATCACTTTAAGAGTTTCCAACTTTGAAAATAACCGTTTGATATTTACATTCTCTTCATCTTTGCTTTGAAAAGTTGCCAACGAATTGTTTCTGGTGCAGTTTAAATCGTATTTGACAAAGTTTTATTTGCAATTATTTGCATTTATTTATTTCAAATTTACGTAACAGTTACGGGAAATCCTTTTACTTAAATTTCAATTTTTATTTTCTCGCCCTTTATGCTTTTTAATTTTAATTATCTTGTCTTAGACACGTGTAATTTAGGTCGTTATAATGCAGTCTGTGATATTAATAAATAAATTAAAATAAATAAAATAAAATTAAAAAAATCTTTATTCATAATCAACACAAAGAAACTATTTCTTGAAAAAAAAAAAACAATAACAAAGTGATCCCCATCGAACTTACTAACTTCACCTATAGTGATACTAACTGTAGTATATAGGTATATAGATTATTCTTTCTTATATATTATGGCATTAGCGTCTAGCTTTTTGCCAATGTCAAGTAAAATCGTCATCAAGTCGTCTTTAGTAGAGTCAGTCAGTCGTTTCGTTCTGCCCTTCGTAAAGTGATAGTGAGCTTTACGAAGAACCTAGACGAATCTTGGAGCAATCGGAACGGCGCTACTAAGCGCTCTCAAATGAATACTTCATTTCTTGGACACTTATTAGCTAGTTTACTGCATGATACACTATCACAATCATACATTAAATCACTTTATGCACCAAAAAAGGAATATTCAATCGAGATTACATATAGACGCCGCACGATTCCCGCCAAAAACCGCCTTATGTATCTATATATCTATATACTACAGTTAGTGTAACTTATATTTCTAGTTCATGGTTCTTACTACTTAATATTAAAAAATCATAGTTATGGAACACAAACACACATAGACTTCTTTACCACAACTGTTACAGTAATAAAACCAAACTATCTAATCTATATACATATAATAGAAAGTCGTGTTAGTTACACCATTTATAACTCAATAATGGCTTAACTGATTTGGCTGAAAATTGGTGGAGATGTAGTTTAGAACCAGGAGAAGGACATAGGATACTTTTTATCCAGTTTCCAGGTGAATAATTTTTTTTATGAAAGTAAACGCGGACGGAGTCGCGGGCAACAGCTAGTAACTAAATAAAACAGAATTCGCCGCCATTAAAAACAACCCTAACGGTTTTTCCGTTCTTTTTTATTTTTCGAATGCGATTCGTATCGCGTACAAACGAGATGTTTGCATTGACAGTCGATATGAGGAATAAAAAGCAACGAGACCGACTTAGCACTGGGGATCAATATCTAGTTTTGCAGTCGTTTCGCGTAGAATCAACTTCAAGTAGTTATAGTCCAGGAGACGATTGTAGAGTTTAATTTTTCTAAACATAACAGGAGAGTTATGATAGAACAATTGTTGTTGAATAAAAAAGTAGCGTCAAAATTTTGATCATAAACTCGAACAGGTGTCAACGAACCTAATTCACATGATTTGTATTGTATTTACAAAACGCTGTTCTTTTATATTATTAAATAAATTTGTATTAAAATGTTGTTGTATCCCATAGAATAAAAAAAAAACTTCACGTTTAATATATTGAAAATCAATAAACACTGCCAATAATATATCCATTGTGTAGATTTTGTGTTAATAACAAATGAATAGGAACCCAAAAAGTAACTCCTTGGTTTATAAACCAAATCTACACAGTGGATATATTAGCAGTGTTCATTAACTTTTATAGCATAAGCAAATACCCAACGCTCTCCTGGTCTATACCATGTATGTGGGAGTCGTTATCAAATGCAACCAATGTATATACGCTTCAATAACGGGGTGACTGGATATACCCTCAAAGGTACCTAGCAGCTTGTATTAGCTCTCAATGTTTACTGAAAAAGAGGTTTTGCTATTCAAAATGGCGTCTGCTGTATATTGATGATATAAAAGAAAGTCGTGTTAGTTATGTCACCATTTATAACTCGATAACGGCTCAACTGATTTAGCTGAAAATTAGTGGGGATGTAGTTTAGAACCAGGACAAGGATATAGGATACTTTTTATCCAGTTTCCAGAGGAATAAATTTTTTATGAAAGTAAACGCGAACGGAGTCGCGGGTAACAGCTAGTTGGTGATAAAAAGGTTTGTATGTACTATGACGTTAACTTTCGTATTATGTATATAGCCTTAAAATTCTTAGAAGAAGGAATATAAGGTATGTTCCTGAAAGATATTACTTAAATGATGTAAGTTTGCCAGTATTAATATTAGCGCGCGCTAAGTTAATTATTTAGTGTAATTTCATGCATCTTTTTCACGCGTAGAATAAAAATACAAAACAAATTGAAATTTGGAATTTTTAATTAAATATAGGTAAATGCTACATATGATCGGTTGTTACCAGGTGATGTACGGACACCAAAATTAAGTAAACATTAAGAATTTACAGTAAACTTTACAAGTTAATCTCAATATTTTAAACGTGGCGGCCATAGTTCTAGACAGCAATATTAATGATAGAACCTCAATAGTAGGTATAAGATGCATATAAATTAAACGCTCAGAAAGATAAGGAAATAATTTTGTGTGGGAGTCGTAAGTATCAAAGGAACTAACGCCAGAACGGACTTAATTCAGAATACTAGTTTTCCTACCCCAAAGGATTCTGTAGGTAGTCAAGAATGTCATAAGGCTTTAATTTAGAATATTTCAGGACGCATTCACAAACCATTGCAAGTATAGCACACGTCACGAATGTTCAGCGCTGAACGAAACCTGTGCAGAAGTCAAAAATAAGTTATCGAGGTAACGGCGCGGCGCGAGGGGTGCGTTATCGTCGTGTAGTCTTTCTCGCACCAATACGTCAATTGCGAGCGCGATTCTACCGATGCGCAGCAGATTCTCGTCCACCGCTAAACATAAAAGACGCGTACTATACATAACAAAAAAATAATATTTTTTTAATTCCAGGGGTAAATGAAATAACGATATTTTTTTTACATAGAGTAAGTATAATTTGGTAATCATAATATAAAGAGTTAAAAGAATTCATTGTCATACTTGGACGAGCTGGCGCAGATTCACGGGGGAAAGTTCAGGACTCAGGAGTTGTGAAGTCGGGAAAGGAAATTTAAAAAGTTAATACGTCAAATTTGACATTTGTCATACCATAGATAACTAAGAATGTATACGAACGAAATACTAAATACTACAACTATATATTTGAGTTTGGTATTTGTCAAATATTTAAATATTTTTTACAAATTGCTGAAACATGAAAATGGAGATTTGAATTTCAGTATTTAAATAGAATTCCTGTTAAATATAAAACATGTCAGTGAATTAAGATGTTCACTCACTAATAATTAAATTAGTAATTTAACTTTGGCAGCAATAACCTTCAAGTAGCAAGTCAACCACTAATATTCAATTAATTATTTAACAATATAATATTATAATTATATTAAGCAAAGTCGTATGATCCACATTCCATACCATTTTTTTCGACATTGAATGAATTTTTTTTATTATCTTTCGCTTCTTACAATTGTCTCCGTTGCAAATTGTATGATAATATTTAAAAAACACGTTATGTAAATGCCTCGTCTTCCATAGTTATACTAATCAAAGAATAATATTACCTAATTATTTTTTATTTTTAAACCTATAAATTACAAGCTTATATAAAATTTAAATTCCTTTTACGACGTAATAGAAATTGTCAGCGTTGAAAATTTTTAGATATAACGCAAGCAACTGACGTCAAGATATTACAATGCAAGCTTTAATATTGCAAGAAGATTAAAATTGATAAGGACTTTGTACTGCAATACAGAGAACAAAGGCCTGTAGAATCTATTATACCTTGTGGAATTTCTAGGTATAATTTTACGGAATAAATTTATACTAGCAGCTAGGTCAGACGTTGCTTGAATTTGAGGAATATTCTGAGGAGGAAAGATATAATCTTCCTTTGAGGATCCTCGACCAGTCGTACCACTAACTGGTCGGCCGTTAGTCCCCAATAGTTCGATGTCAACCAGCTGTATATATAACTAGTCTCGAAAAAATTTCATAAGCGCGATTCAGAACTCGGCGCATTAGTAACGGACGCTACAAGTCTGCGTAGAGGCCCGTGACTATTACCCGCTGTGCTAAGACGAAACACAGTGGGGTTTGGTCGGTACAAGTATAACATAACCCATGGTCCTTTCTCCGAGGTCTATGAGTATCCTATGAGAATTGTAGACAATTATTAAGGCGCCGCCTGAATCGCGCTAATATTATTTGTTCGGGAGTAAGCATATATGTATACAATTTCTCGACATCGAACAATTTGGGCCTAACCGCCTGCCCGTCATTGATTCAACTGGTCGAAGGTACTCCCTTTGGTTCAGAGGAAGGTTATATTCCTTGCACCGCAAAAATTTACTCACTAAACAAAAGTAAAAAAGGTTTGTTAAAATGCAACTATCTTTGTATAAACTTTGCCTGCCTGTAATTAATTAAGTATCAATTGACTATTGTAAATTGTTTTTTGCCAACACAAAGAGTGAGAAGCAAAATTGCTCCACGCCATTAACAAAGCATTTAACTTCTAAAATAAAAGATGGCCCGCCAATGTGAATTGTTAAAATATGTTTTAATAAGCAAAAGTATGCCGAAAGAAGCTCCCGACGGTATTTGAAAATTCCAGAACAATTTTTGCTTTTTATTCTCCGTGTTATTAGCGAATACTTGAAATGTTTAAGTTTTGTACATTCTAGATTCAAGATATGTTTTTTCTTAATTTAGATACTATAAGAAAATCATGCCAAATAAAAATATTATACATCATAATATACTATCTGTAGCTACTTTGATTAAAAAATATATCTTTAAACAAAGCTTTCATTAAGATCGTACTGATTGTAAAAATTATGATTCAACATTCAGTGTAATGTTTATAAAGTACCAAGAAAAGCCTTTATAAGGCTTTCTTAATATTTTTTATATACATTGGAACTGTAAGTTTTTAAACGTTTACTTACATTCACTCATAAACTTATGTTATAAAAAATTGTTGCCAAAAATTTAAATTTTGATGTCAATAACTATGTCGAAACATTTAAAATTGGAACATCAGTAAAATAAAAAGAAGACATAATTACAAAAAATGGGAGCGGCTTAATTACTATTTATTTTGCGTTCAGAAACGTTCACAGGAAGTAGAATATTTAGAATTTTCAATTACAGCAGCGAGTCGATTATAACGTACTGGGATGGTTCGTTCGAAATAAATTTTTATTTGCATTAATTATTCTCATAATATCGGTCGCTTCTTTTTTATTTAAAATAACAATTTAATGACTTAAATCCTCATTTCAATCAAAAACGTGCTTATAATTAAATGCTTTGCTGCATCGTATCTACATATATTATATCTTTTTATTTACAACTAATCGCGTCCCGTGGTTATACCCGCATTTAAACCTGAATTCACACTCATAGATACATTCCTCTTGAATCACTCTATCTAATAAAAACTCTATCTAAAAATCGATTGCCCGATTTTAAAGATTTAACTTAAATAGGGACAGACAGAAGACAATTGCTTTTTTATAGTATGTTATTATAATGTCAAAAAGTTTAATACATATAGACATTAAAGTTGTTCTAAGACTGTATTGACTGTATTGGCTAAATTACCCAATCTATTCTATTCTATTCTTGGTGAAATGGCAGTGCTGTGTTGCCACAATTTTGCCAATGAATTACCCAATCTAAACTATTTTCTATCATTCTATTAGTATTACCTTCAATATGACTTTGACAGCAATGAGGACTTGCTTGCTTGCCATATAAGAAAAATGCCAAGCGAAATGCCAGCGTAAAAAATTAAAAGCTGTTCCAAATAATATAAGGGGTACATTGTATAAAAACTCTTTTCATTTTTGTGAAAATCTTTTATTATTTTCGCAGGCGTGTACGTAACGTTTTAATTTGCGCTCGCATTTTGTCCGGAAACTAAATGGAATGTTCTGGAATTATCTCACACGTTTTCTTTTGTAATCTACATTCATAGCAGTAATGAAAAGTCAAAATGATAGTCAAAACTCTAAAGATTTAAGTTTAATTATGCGCAGTTAGGAGCCGAGATTTTGTATTGCATTTTAATTTTCGTGTTTGGCTAAGTTTTTCTTATTATATTTTAGCCACGTAATGGTAACTTTTTAAAATAAATTATAATATGTATATAAATTTCTGAACACATCCCGTTGACATTGACATGAATCGAATTATTTTTTTTAATTGCCCACTGTCCAGTAATATACCTATTTGAAAAATATAACAAATTGAAAATAGAATTTATTCAAAGTTAGACTCGCTTCCTTCTCAATTTTACAAAGATATTATTTAAGACGGTTCACCATTCGTTAAAAAGAAGTGCTCGGACTTAAGTCAATCGTTTGAGGTTAATCGTTGGTTAAAAATGGCGGGATTAATTTTTGTAATTTACTTTTAAGTTGAGATAGAAAAATATATTCTTCTGTATTAAATAGAGATAGAGTATTATATCTGATTTTACGTAAGATATATTTGTTCTTCACAGGTTGGTAGTAATACTAGTTTACATTCAGTTTTGCTTTGTTACATTTATCGAAAACAGACTGTAATATAATAAAACAGTCATTCGATAATGCGTTTTTAATTGTTTAGGCTTAAGAGACACAAAGCGTTAAAAAAGACAGTATATAATGTATCATTTTGCATTCAATGATATTATTAGATATGTTATACCCATACAAATCAACTGAAGTGTTCCGCATAGCAGCGGCAGTACACATACATACAAGTCAAAACGATAGAAAAAAGATAAATGATAAAACCAACAAGAAAAGAAGAGATAGTTTTGTCAGTTGCGCGTGAATGCACCGGAAACCAACCACCTTAAAATAAGACGTCCTAATTAGGACGTTTATGTGTCTTTAAAATTTTGCACTTATAACATTTCTATTTAATATAATATCATTGTTTGCATTGTTTTAATACGAGAAGTACTTGCACGAACTTGTTCATTTTCTGCATTAAAATACACTAAAACATATCTTTGTGTGACCTATTTTGCAGGCTTTATAAAGCGAAAACCTGTCTATCTCGTGAATGTTATCACAACAATAATTATAGTTTGCAGGAATTTAATATTAAATATAAAATATATTATCTTCGTAAAATTTTTATATAATGTTAGCGGACAATTTTGTGGGCATAGATTATTATGACTCTTTCATTCAAAAAGTACCAAATATATTAGTTTAAACTACGTAACCAATTTTGATGCGGTTTTTATCAGATAGAGTGATTAAAGAGGAAGCTATCATAAAATAAGAATCAAGTCTTACATGGACAAATTGGAATACAGCATTTAAACACATAAACAAATACGCTTAAGCAGAAAGCTTCTTCTAATTTATATAAGAAAAATGTTCCAATTTCTTAACAGTTGACAATGAAGCATTTTTCTCAAAAGTATACATTTAAGTACAGATTAAATAGCCATTAGGGTGTAATTCTTCGCATCTTTTTTATTCTGGCAACAAAAAACAAATTGAGTAATATTTTTTACGAAGCTGTAAACATCTTCACAAAACACTCCGGAGTAGGGTTGTTACTTTTTTATTTTTATGTGTATTTTAGATACTTAAGTATAACGTTCCTTTAGTGTAATGAAATTTGTGCCTACTCCTTAAGTGCCTTCTCATTTTTTGTGACTGTTAAACTAAACTAAAATAAAAGTACTTGTTCTAATTCTATATTATGATCAACATCACACATAAACACTTAATACAGTGTGTTGCTAATCTTTATAATAAAAAAAAACAACATATAGAATAAAAAATATTTCTTGTACTTTATTATTTATATTTAAGGATACAATTAAGTATTTTGTCGTGTCACGCAACATACTCAAGTTGTAAATGTTAAGATCTTACCAATGAACAAATTTTATATCTAAGACGTATAACACATAGTCCCTTAACAATTGGTCCGCCGTAACTGGCGCCAATACTGTATGACACGCACATAAGCCCACCGATAATGTTGCTGCTATAAGAAATTTAACCTACATTTGGGAAAATTAAAATGGACGAAAAAAATTACGAATTTTTATACGTCGACGATCTATGTAAGTCGACAAAAATGTCTACTTTTAAATAGCTTAAGTGTGCGTACTCATATTGCGTTTCTAGGTATTATTCTGTGCATTAAAAACTTTTTTAATTGCTTCAGAAGAATCCTGGCCGGTAAAAAAAAGTTAAAATATATTGACAACGCAATAAAATTTCGAAGTCTACGGTTATAGCCGTAACAGAATTCGTCAATTCGTCTTTACAAAGATGTAATTGGGCGGAGAAGGAATGTAAGCGTCCAGATGTTCCCCTAATATTGTTAAATCTTTCAATGCTTTTCAACAGAGTGCTTTTATTGAGTAAGTCTACTGTCAATGTACGTAAGAATTTAATAAATATAGTTCCATTTATTACTTTCTGAAAATAGAATGAAAATAATCGTCACTTTTTATTTATATATATGTTTAAAATATTAGCTGGAAACGTTAAAAAAGGTTCGAAATAATTTGCTTTTTAAATAAAACCTCATTAAAACGTCATTTAATGAAGTTTTTTTAATGACTGTTGATTTTTTTGTCAGGCTTCTTTTATATGACTTGAAATTTGGATTTGATTTTCGAAGAACTTTATATAAATTACATATATTTATCATTTACAAAAATGAACCTAATTAAAATATTAACAAAGATTTCTTATTACTTTTACTCTCTTCTTTTCTTACATTACAAGAAAATATTAAACTATAATCCTCCGCGAAATTTACTAAATAGATATAAATTGGTATTCAACACCTAGGTAAATTAAACCCTAGCAACGTTTTATTACAGTATTCCTACAGGAACAGAAAGAGTAAAATCATTGAAAAAATGCGTCTCATAATGCGAGCGTTCAATTGTCGTATTTTCTTAATATCTGCCTAGTGTGTACTCTAGAGAAATAGAAATGTAATATTGTGTGGGAGTATTAGAACGTAACCAGCGAAGTTTGAAGCCTATTTACTCAGATCCTCATATTTACCGCCAACAATGTTTGCTCCATAGAATAAAAACACCTAGAACCGCAATGAGCACGTAAAGTGAAGCCATTTTAATGTAGACAGTTTTGTCTACTTACATAGATCGACGCCGCATACATTGCATAGCATTAAATTTCGTATGTTTTTCGTAGATTTAGAATTTTTCACATTTATAGGATAAAGTTCTTATAACAGCAACATGGGTTTGTGTGCGTGTCTAGTATAAGAAAATGCTTTTTACACTCACATATATAGTTTTGGCTTCACTTACAGCGGACCTATTATAAGGGACTATAAGTCTATGCGTTATACGTCTATTCGTTTGCTCCATAAAACTTGTTATGAGTTTCTGTATTACTGTGAGCGTCCGTTAAACGGTAAATCATTTTTCTTTCTTTGCGACGTACCTTTACATATTATTTCAAACGCATGAGCGATTTATTTGACAAAAATTGTTCATCCATGTGATAATTTGTATGGTTCTAATAAGGACTGTAGTAAATAAGCGGCAATTATTTGATGGTAAAGGTAAACCCTATATAAGTAATGTTCTTTCTTATCTGTGTATATGTAAAACTAAGTCTATCCTATAGAGAGAGACTAGATTCAGCCATTCCCTGTTGGATAAAACTAGGTCTATCCGATATCATTCTAGCTAGAACTAGCTTCAGACTAACATAATATATATCAGACAATATTCTTGTTGGCAAGTTGTTTTTTTTAAAGCGGCATAATACATAATCTGTGTTAACTTTAACCATCTGTCTATGGTAACTCTCAGGGATATACAGATTGGTGAAAAACCGATTGATTTTTGTAAAAGGTTCTCATTTTCAACCATTCTGCTATGGAACAATTAAACTTATTAGTAGTTCAATGAAGGTTTCAACTTCACTAATGACCACAGACTATATATAAAACTCCATAGTAGGTGTATAAATAATCTTACCTTTGTCTTCTTAGGGTATGGTAAGAAAAAAAATAAATAAAATTAAGATAGAAATAAAAGCTTTTGAAATATTTTAATTATTTTATTCAGCACACTGGGACTACCTTTTATTTGAACATATAATGTTTGCGCTTTTTATAGTTATTGATATGCTATTTACAAATTGACATAACATCAAATACCTATATAGAATTGGTGTCTACTAGATTGGAGAAAAAATATGGCCACTATATAATATATTTTTCAATCTAATACTTTTAATAAAAAATATATTTATTTGTCAAATATCTGACAATCTGCCTTATTTAAATACATTTTTTTATTTTTAACAATTTATACAGACCAAATAATTATATCATTTGACATTCATCTGACACAGATAAAATAAGTCCACATTCGCACGATGTGAAATACTTTTCTATAAATTATAGTATCATTGTTTTTTCAAATTTAAATCGCATTTCTATTTTCCAATCTAGTAACCAATCTAAAGAATGTTTTTTTTGTCTAATGCAATTATTCAACTGTTAAACAAAAAAATATAACTAATATATTTATTTTGTTTGACACAAAGGAGTTATCTATCTTAAGTTTTAAAAATTTTGAGCTAAGAATATTAGGCCAATATAATTGGTATGTATGTCTTTGAAAATTAACCGCCTTCTTGTGTAGAATTGTACTTCTATGAAGACATTTTAATTTGTTGCGTGCAAATATGATTTAGTGAATTTGAAAAGCAGAATTATAATTACCTTAATCACATACAATTCGAAATAGTTTATAATTGGCACCGATGCAATATAATAAATATATTT
>JADANM010001663.1:8942865-8955474 GCA_026213755.1 Eurema hecabe
TAGACCGAAAATAATGAAATTACTCCGTCAAGATAAGGCACGTTCTGCATTGATTTGAACGGTTTACTTACAGTTGTTAAATTAACTGTTCCATCGATAACGAAAATTGGATAAACGGTTTTTGTAACTGGCTTGTTTTGTTTGCTGGTCCACTTCGACCAATTTAAATTATGTATATATATATATGTATTTTTATACAGAGAAATGGTTATCGCCGCTTCTTGAACTCGCGTTGTCACGAATGTGTTGTCAGCCTATTAAAAAGTTACGCACTATTTTGGGAAACGGTTCTTGAATATAAGTAGCAAGCCATTTTAAAATGTTATGACCTCATTTTGTGGAAATAGAAAACGTTATAGAAACGTTCCACATTTATTTAAACAAAGAAAGGATATTTCAAAATCGATTTAATATCCGACATACCCTTAAAACCTCCCTTTTACCTTTTAATAATAAGCATAGATCATTCTTAAAACATATTGATATTGTCTCGCAAGTAGGGCGAGATTGGCTCACTCTCGCCAGAAATAGAGAAGAATGAAGGAAGAAAGGGAAGGCCTTAACCCAAATGGGATTCACATCATCATAGGTTTATATACAAATTAACACTTACTAAACTTATAACTTAATCAAATTCTTTTGTAATCTAACAAATTAATACATATTTGCAATGGGAATTTAATGATGTGAAAATAAAAGGCTATTATTATTATTCACAAAACAAGTCTATACTAAAAACTAAATTAACAAAACAAGATATCAGCATCGCTAGCTAAGCTACCAGCTAACTTCGTGTCATTAATCCCAGGTTTCAGACCCAAAAGTTTCCTCGAGCTCACGCAACTATGTACCAACTTTTGTGTAAGCAACTTTTTGACAACTATTTCGGAGCTAATAAAGGCCGACATCTCTGATGAGTTGGCAAACATTAAATTGAGATTTTACGGCATTAGGACAAAAATTATTTAGCTATTGAGAGTCTGGTTACTTTCAATAATTAAATACTTAAATCAATCATTAACATAGTATAAAAACAGAGTCGCTATCGCTGTCTGTGTGGCCCTATGTATGCTTGGATCTTTAAAACTGCGCAACGGATTTTGATGCAGTTTTTTTAATAGAGAGATGTATAATACATGCATAATATAGCAGAGAAAGACTGATAAATTTAGAGGTTTCTAATGTGATGTCGTAAATAAGGACGTTTTTTTTCGCTTATATTGCAAACGCTGGTTAAACCCTACGAGATAGACTAAAATATTGTACAACAGTATTAACCTTAAAAAGTTCTACAAAAAAGTCCGCGATGGCATATGTCTATCTCTTAGGGATAACAGACCATAACCATTTTTAATCTTTTACTAATAAATGGTTATTTACGAAGTGATTTCAAACTATACAGCATTAATCGTTATCCAATTAAGCACCTTAAATAAATTGTGCATTTACTATAGATCAATATGCTTTTTACAGCATGTAATTTAAGTTAATAGTTCCGAAGATATTACAAATTTAAAATGCAGGGACGTACGCGGCCTGCCAGGTTGACAAAAAAGCTGTGAACGTTGAGTATGAGGACATTCTGTAGTTGCACCCGTGCGAAGCAGGGGTCGCCAATATTATTATAAATGGGAAAGTTTGTGACTGTCTGTTTGTTACTTCTACACATTTAGACGGCTGGAGTGTTTTTAAAAAAAATTGTATGGTGTTAGTTGACACCCTGGATTACTGCGGACGATTGCTTCGTGCGTCCTCGGCAGGTCCGCCCCCCGTAAGGGTGCGCGACGGAACACCGGTGGGTTTTAGTCGGTAGTGGCCGATCTTAGGCGAGTCCGACATAACCGCCTCCTTCTCCCCCGAGGAGGACGCGGTATCCGAAAGAGGATTTCCGCCCGTCAAAAAAAAAAACAAAACAAAACCCTGGATTAACATAATAGCCTTCTTCTTCTTGGTTAATGGGCAGTGCTGCGTTATCAATATTTTGCCAATGTCTAGTTGTATATAGATAGAACAAGTTTAAGGGTCGATGTTTGGTAGTGGCAATCAGCAACACGTGCTTCCAATACCACAGACAAACATCAACCCCCAACACATAGTCTACGTTTAACAGCGGGAAATTTAACAGTTTATTTTTCCTACAGCTAGGGAATGGGCATTTTTTAAGCACGTAGAAGCAGTATGTTTTTTACGTCTTTTTCTGGTTAAGGTGAAAAGGTTTCTAAGCAGACATGATAATTAAGCCCATAAAACTGCGTTGCGCGTCGACTTTTAAATCTACCCCGGTGTTGTCAAAGCTACGTAAATTAAAGTATAGGTCGCGTCACGAATCTTTAGCGCTGAACGAAACCTGCGCAGAAGTCAAGAATAAGGTATCGAGGTAACGGGTCGGGTGCGCGAGCGTTGATTGGTTGTCCCAGTCATGTTGTCTTTCGCGCACCAATACGTCAATTACGAGCGCGATTCTACCGATGCGCGGCTATTCTAGTCCAGCACTAGAAAGTAGCCCTTGTCCTTCCCTAGGCTATGGAACATCTGTGTACCAAATTTCGTTCAAATCGGATAAGTAATTTTAGCGTGATGGAAAGACAGACAGACAGAGTGACTTTCGCAGTTATAATATTAGTATTGAAGTATGGATTATGTCGGGGACCGTAGGTATTGTTTCTAATTAGCTATCCACCACTGTTAATACGATCGAAAGACAAGCACCTCTTTTGAAGTCTGTTAAAAACGATCCAACAATCGTCCCTAGACATGTTTAATTAAGAGGTATTAATATTTAAACAGCCATTAGGTATTTACACCCGCGACGGGGTTACAGCTCATTAAACCGAGTTAATTATTAATATCGTAATGCTAAGTTTTAGATTACTTAAGTTAGAATTGGTAACTTGGAAATTAAGCGTTGGATATTAATTGAAGTTGGTGCTACATGACTCTAAGATGTTTTTACATTATATATTAAGCTAGACGCGGTCTTACTCCCATTTATGCATGTATTATTATACATATAAATATACCTTTCTCTTGTATCACTATCTTATAAAAAAAACGCATCAAAATCCGTTGCGTAATTTTCAATATTTAAGTATAAGGGACAGACAGGAAAGCGACTTTATTTTATTATGCTTGTTGGTGCTCATAAATGTATAAATAAATAAATAAATAAATAAATAAATAAATTATAAATTCAAACACACAGACACTGTCTGTGTGTGTATATGTCTGTCTGAGGCAACGTAGCTCCCAAACGGATGATCCGATTTTAATGCGGTTTTATTTGTTTGATAGGTATATCCGTCCCGAGTTTTCTTAGTTATGTTTGGTCATCAGGTCATTTGTTAGGTGTAATAGGAATGTTACACGCTCAGTTTGCTTGCGTTTTGTCAGGGGTTTATGTATTTGTAATACTGATTTGTTTTTATTTTATTTTATTTGAAAATGTTTTTAGAAACATTAATACACTGTAGGTATAGATTTGTGATGGTACATAAATATCCAGTAAAAGAATAGTACATCAATATTCTATTTATGGTATACAAAACGACGCTTAATATGGTGACAGACCAATTGTGTGGGTCTTGAATGCAAACTATTTAGACTGTATTTTGGCGCGAAACATCTTTTGCCGTCAATAAAATTGATTATACGTGTGACACTTATAAAATTTGGTATAAATTAGAATGGTAGTATGCGCAGCTATTCTCGTCCAGCGCTAAACATAAATGACGCATACTATACCTTCGGTTCGGAAAGCAGTTTCTACAGAGAAGAACCGGCAAGAAATTCCAATAGTTGCCCCTTTAAAATAATAAGATACGAATAGCCGATGTGAAATGGAGTCCCATTAAGAAGTAAAAATACAAAGTATAAAATAAACATTTATACCCACTTACGTATTCCAATCCATTTAACGAGGTTCAAGGTTGAAAGTCGTGACATTGACAAACATATAACCAGTTTCAAATGCCTAATTAAATGTACAATCCACTACAGAAGTTCTTTACACTTTTAAAATCAAAGTAACACAAAAAATATAGGAATAAAGTCCTGACGAAACGACAAAATAATCATATTATCACGTGTAATTTTTTAACCATTCCTTTTATTAAGTGTGGTTATTTTTATGCGATGAAGTGAGGAGACGAGCTGGCTGTTCTCCTGATGTTAAGAGAAACGCCAACCCATAACCAATGCAGTGCTACCCGGAACTTTGCTAAAGCTAAATCTAGACAGAGGTGCGCTTCACCGACGCTCCCCACTTTAAATCACAAGATGTTAAGACCCATTAGCCCAGTAATCACGCTGGCTACAGTGCCCTTCAGACCGGAGCACAGTGACATTTGCATATCCCTGCTCAGGCGGTAGAATGACTGGCACTGTGCTGTACCCAGTCGGCCTGGGAGGAGAACCTACCCCCGGTAAAGTGTGGGAAAATTAATGTGTCTAATATCTACTATAGCGACTGCTACTAATGCGGCGAGTTCTGAATCGCGCTTACGATATTTGTTCGAGACTTAGCATATATATTCTATCGGCTGTCCTCACAAACCTAGAAAACCATATTAGTCTTGAATTTTCCTTAAATATGCGGGAGTATTTAGTTTTCAGAATATACATATACAATCTAATAAGTAGGTCAATTGGTTGAGCATCCTTGCCGTGGTTCAGAGAAGGGTTACATCCCCCTTTCTCCACAATACCCTCGTCAGTAAAATATCTTAATAATTAGATTTCATCAAAAAAAAACAAAAAAACACCAATTGAAATAATAAAATATCTTAGTGTTAAAATCTTGCGTAATTTTGAATTTGTTACCATTATAAAATTATGCGTATTTGACTGTACCTATCCGGTGACATTATAGGTCGATTATATAATTGACTTATTATATTAAAGAAATTCTGTTGAAATTATTTTTATATTTTTTTACATCGTATTAATATTTAATTTTGAACAAAGAAAAATCTAAATAAAGAATCCACTTCAATTGATGAAATTCCCTAGTACAATAGTTACAGAGTTAATAACTAACCTACATTGTAATTTGTTTAAAATCATTTATTAGTTTAATTATTTAAAAAATCTATTTTTATGGCTAAGACACAGGTTTATAACCCAAAGAAATCGGACCTAAAATAGCGAGGAGAGCTGGTTTTACAAACTAGTATATCACATAAAAAACTATATTATTATAGGGCTGTGTATCCACCATAATATATATAACTGTCACCGGAAAATAACAAGAACAGCAAATTTATAAATTTCCTAGGAATTGCTGTTCATTTACAATTCATCTAACTGACTTAATGTACAAAGGAGAAGAATTGCAATAGGTATGATTATCTATACATATAATAAAACCGTAACGAGTCGCTGTCTGTACATGGAAGATATATGAGAAAAAATATTATAGGAGACCTTTGTTAACGCAATAGAATCCAAAACAATGATTTTTGGAATTTTTGTCTGTTTGTTTGTGCACGCTAATCTCAGAAACGGCTCATCCTATCTAGATGGGGTTTTCAATGATATATTGTGGTAAGCTTCGCTTAACATTTAGTGTTTGATTCATGTCAGTCGGTTGAAAAACAAAAAAGTTATGGCAATTTAAAGAATCACGTTGAACTTGCTGAACGTTTGCTGGCGCGGGTTAGGCATTTTAAAACATGCTGCCCAAAGTCATTTTTTACGCGGGCGAAGTCGCTGGCACAGCTAGTTTTCAAATATAATTAAAAAAAAAAATGTTCCAAACTATATCTGTTTCAAATTCATATAAAATCTGTCCAGTATTTTCAGAGAGTTAATGCAAACGAACAATTAAATATTTCCTGTTTATTTAGTACTAGCAGACCCGTGCCCACTTCATTGGTCATAATGTTAATTATCCTTTTCGGTATTTTTATATAGCCCATAACACTCAGCAATAATGTAGCTTTCTATTGGTGAAAGAATTTTTAAAATCGCTTCAGTTGGTTTAACAAACACACAAACTTTACTTCTTTATAATATTAGAATAGATGAGTAGCAAGCAACCCTAGCTGACAGTGTTGCTAGAAATTACAATTCCGAGCGTATCAACATAAATTTCATACCTTACAAGGAAGCGTGGTTTCTACTGAACTTAAATTCTCTATCTAGAGTACAACGTACTTACAATTCTAAGCACTATTGTTTGATAATAAGGCACTGTTAGTTGTATCTGAGGAGAATGTAATATAAAAAAATTAGAGGTGTCTAGGAATATTCGGATGAAACGAAGTTTATTTCGATTTATTAGTGAGGGAATTATATATCTTTTTTTTGAATTTTTTTAATATATCTAGAAGGACGAAACTAAAAAACTGGCTTTCTTTCTATGAGAGAGGGACTAAGAGAGAAAGAGACAGAGATAACTATAGGAAAAAGTGCATTTACAACTTTTTTTGGCCAACCCCCTTTCGCAACGTTTTAATCTCTTTAATCTGCTTCTTGTTTTAACCGACTACAGGAAAGTCAAGAAGGATAATGATTTTGCCAGTTTATTGTCGTGCCTTTCGCTCAGAAGGTAGTTGCACTATCAATGCCCCAAGCTATGGTCAAACTTGAAGTTTCTACATACAAAATCATTCTGCACTAGTCGTCCCCCGCGGGTTTACCCGCGTTGTTCTTGTTCCCGGAACAATTCCGGGATACAAAGTATCCTATGTGTCAATCCAGGGTATCATCTATCTATTTATATATAAATTGATATGTATCAAATTTCAACTAAATCGGTCCAGCCGATTTTGCGTGAAAGAATAACAAAAAGACATCCATCCATACATTCTCAGAAACTTTCTCATTTATTATAGTAAGTAGGGTTTAAACTATCTGACTGTTACTATCCAAACATCTTTAAAGGTTTGAACTGACTAATAAAATTAACTCGAAAACAAGAAATAATGAATTCTCTTTCTAGTCGTGACTACCAAAGGCTCCATGTTGACTTCGGTACGTCCATTTGCGAGGTAAATACCGATATTGACCGAGCAAAGTGGTCAAATTTGTCGGAACACTGTTTTAACTTTGATACGGGTTTTGTTTGCTTTAAGCCTTTATAGTTTTGTCTTCTTTAATTGTGCCTAAAACATTGTTTTAAATAGTTATTATATATTAATGACTAGCCGTTTTCCCCACGGTTTTTCCGTTCCTGTGGGAATTTCGGGAATTCCTTTCTTAGAGCACCTCCACGGTACCTAAGCTACGACCCTTCCAAATTTCAAGTGCCTACGTTTAGCCGTTTACGCTGTGCATTGATATGTCAGTCAGTCTATCAGAAAAGCATTTTTTGCTCAATTATTCTTGCCTACATAGTAATACTAACTGATACAATATCCTTACACTAAAACATGATAATTAAAACAATTATCATAACAAAGACACGCCCACTAACCCACTACGCCCACGTTCCGGGTAGCACTGCATTGGCTATGGGCTGGCGTTACTCTTAGCATCTGGAGTGGATCCGGCTCGTCTCCCCTCTTAATATTATAAAAAAAACTAATAAATTGGGTATCCCTAAATAGAAAACCTTTCCTACAAAAAGGTATTCTACTGTGCAGGAAGTAAGATGTACAAAACAAAGGATGTCTAAACCAAAGGATCTTCGACTAGTCGAACCATTGACTGGTCGTTAAGCCCTAATGGGTCGATGTCGGCCAGCTGTATTTATACTAGTCTGGAACAAATATCATAAGCGCGATTCAGAACCCGGCGCATTTCGCAGACACAACTGTATACCTACTCTATACTAATAGTAACTAGTATGAGCGTAGGAATTTCTATTACATGTATAATATAGCCTTTGGTGGTTTAATTAATGGTTAGTCGCATCCCGGTTAATGAAATACTTCGGTCGGTAATTGACGTGTAGTCCACAAACATTATATATTAGCTGTTGCTCGCGACTTCGTCCCCGTCGGATCTATTTCTATTATTATGTTATAGTGAGTCAATCTTAGAAGATAGACATGTACCGTCGCGGACTTTTTTTTAGATCATTTAAAGAGGAATAATTCTGTCATACATATTATTCTTGTATCTTGAACCGTTTTCGCAGCGCACGCAAAGGAAGCCCGCAAAGATGAATAATTTTCCCCGTTTTTTTCCATATTTTCCATTATATCTTCGCTCCTTTTAGTCGCAGCGTGATGTTATGTAGCCTAAAGCCTTCCTCAATAAATGGTCAATTCATAAAAAAAAGAATTTTCCAATTCGAACCAGTAGATCCTGAGATTAGCGCGTTCAAACAAACAAACAAACAAACAAACTCTTCAGCTTTATATATTAGTATAGATAGTACTATAGTATAGTAGTATAGTATACTAAGCTAGGCATTCATGTATTATACACTAGCTGTTGCCCGCAACTCCGTCCGCATGGACTTTCGTATAAACTTTGACCCCCCTTCCCCCCTTATAACCATTTTTTCCAGTAAAAAATAGCCTTTGTTTTATCTCAGGCTTTAGACCATCTGTGTACCAAATTTCTTTCTAATCGGTTCAGTAGTTTTAGCGTGATGGAAAGACAGACAGAGAGACACTTACTATCGCATTTATAATATTAGTATTGATATAATGCTTCCACTTGAATCACTCTATCTGATAAAGATTTATAATCTGTTGCGTAGTTTTAAAGAAATAAGCATACATAAGGACAGATGGGAGAGAGCGACTTTATTTTATACTATGTAAGTATTTAAAAAATACTTTTATTGCGACGCCCTGTCAATCTAAATCTGCTCATATACTTTTGAATAAGACCTTACACCTAATTTCACAAACTTTGCTACTAAAGCCTTCCCTATTTATTCACGCGAACCACAACTAGACAGTACCGCCTCTAAATAATTAGCCTTTGAACTCGAGTGACAGATTCTGTCATGAATAAACTCAATTAAAAGGCTGCGAAAATCCAATCTTGCTCAGAGCAATTTGTATTGAAAACGCATTTCGAAGGCAGCCTTCCTGATTTTACCGGGTAAATTGTTTTAATGGAATGTTTGTCATTCGATTGTCCATGAACAGAGCTGGTTGCTAATACAACATTGCCAGTTATAATAAAAAAAATATATAAACCTATATATTTTTTTTAGTCTTATCCAAACAAAAATAATTACAAACTTTTTTCTATAAGCATAACAATTTTCTTAATTCAATGTTTAATATTAAATAATTAGTACTTCTATATTTAACTAGCGCCCCGTCTTTGCACGCATATATTACACGTATATATACCCTCCTTAATAATCACTCTATCGTTTAAAAAAAACCGCATCAAAATCCGTTGCGTAGTTTAAAAGATTTAAGCATACATGTCACTATGTATGCTTAAATCTTTTAAACTACTTAGACAGAAGGAAGCGATTTTGTTTTATTCATACTATGTAATGGTTAATTAAATTTTACATGAGTGCCTTGCTTTTGTAACAAAAATGCATATGTTCTCACAAATTTTCGCGTTTATAATATTACTAAGATGAGATTCAAGTGTAGTTATTTATACATATATAATTGTATTATATGTTGACTCATTAGCTGCAAGTAAACATATTGAACCGGTAAGGTTTCCCGACAAAGGATTAATTTCAATTGGTAGTATGCTAATTAAATCTATGCTAATAGCACAAAGGCCATACAAGTATTCTTACGTTTGCTTAGAAGTTTTATTTATGTACAATCGACTTCAAGAAGTAATCTTAAGTAAGTCTTAATGTATATAAATCTCGTATTATTTATTTATAAAATTCGCACACCATGTGCAGTTTGATGCAACTTAAAAGATAGGATAGCTTACATCCCGGTATTGCCCCGGGAACGAGAATTACGCGGGTAAAACCGCGGGACACAGCTAGTAGTTATATATAAAAAACTTCTAAACTATAAAATACGTAAATGATTGAATTGTTTTTTGCAAGTAACCGATGATACGATTATTTTGGGTTATTGCCATGGCACTAACTTTTTCAGAGCTACTATTATCTAGCTAATAGGTGTTATATAATTCGTGGCGTGGTTCACACTAAAAAGACTTCAAAGTACCTAAAATATAATAAATACTTTCGATGATGCATACTATTATTACGTGCGTACATATGTCGTTATAATGAGAATAAGGTTGTTAAAATAGAATTTTTCCCAAATGCGACTCTAAAATTTTATAGAAAAGATTGATGTTGTACGAACACCAATATAAAACCATGACAGTTTCGCGCTTATATGAACTAATAAGTCTCCATGAAAAATCTAATTCGTTTTAAAGAGATGTTTTTTATGTTTTCTTGTAATATTTTAATTTTTAGTAGTTTTATTTATAAATAGTTTTCAATGAAATAAAGATACGTCACTATTGGCAACATTGTATTTAAATTTCGAACATAAAATTTTGAATAGATCGAAAATAAATTCGCTTAAAAACTCGCATAAACAGTATTTGTATTATGTAGGTTTATCTAAGTAGTGGCAACATTGTATTTGACATATTTCTCTATATAGCCACAGGCTAAAAATATATTCTAACCATAGACAGCATAAAACACGTTAATCATAGAGACTCCAGATCACAGCTTTTAAAACGTTCACGCTTGAAGAAATCGTAATAATAGTCTGTCTCGAGAAACTAAGATGCGAACTGAATATCGCTTTTCTAAATAATTTTGACATTATCTTAGGAATAAATATTGTTATTACAAACATCTAGCCGGCAATCCAAAATTTTCTGTGATAACTTATTTTTTTATTTATTTTATTTATTCACACTTTGTTACATTATACAAAATTTGAATTTTACTGGATACAACATATGTAACGAGCGGCCTTATCATGAGTGATCTCTTCCAGGCAACCCATTATAAGGAGAAAAAGAACAAAGATTACTTAATTTAAAAAATCCTTTACTGAGAGTTTTATTTTTATTCGATATTGATATCATTTATATTACATATATTAGATGTATGTTACAAAAACAATCATGCAAACTTTCAAACAATTAAAATGAGGAACGTATATATCACAAGCGACATTACTTTATACTAAAGCAATGTCGCTTTCTCTGTCCCTGTGTATGCTTAAATCTTTAAAAATACGCAACCGATTCCCATGCAGTTTTTTACATAGATAAGGTGATCCATGAGGAAGGTCTGTATTATGTATATTATATTATATACCTAATACACGCATAATATATGCGAGCGAAGCCGGGCGAATTGCTACTTTGTTACAAGATATTTACCTAAAAGGCCGTCAACGCATTCGCGGGGCTTATTACGATAATACTGGAAAGAGTCGTGTACCATCATGCGTAAAAACCCACCATAACAGTATATCAAATCAAATATACCTACAGAGATCTAAAAAAACAATTCAATAAAGGCAAACGGGTATTTATAATGCCAATAAAATTCTGTACTCGTTTCTGGCTTACTGAATAAACATCTGTGTCTTCGGAAGCGAAATAACAAGACCAATTTGTACATTTAAGAAATCTGTTGAGTGTAAAAAAACATTTTTATAGTGTTTGATGATATTTTTGTTTCGATAAAAGACGAATGTTCATTATAATGGAAATTGTAACAGTTACTCAAATATAACGATAATAATAACATAGAAGATATCCTAGTATAAAAATATTTATTATATTATTGTACTGGCAATTTTTAAAACATTAATCAAACGTTTAAAAAGGGGATCGAACCGTTCCTAAGGTCAACGAACGCAATAATTATTCTATAAAATCATTTATAGCGTGGGAATCGGTTGTTTATTACCTCAATACATCGCTAAATTTAAATAAATCAAGTTATAATTTAGTGGTTTAATTTCATACGAATTGTAACAATGATTGTTTTTTGATAATATTGGTTAATGCAACGGCGTAAATTAAGCTTAACGTTAATTTCATGATATTTATCATGTTATTAAGCAAATTTGTCGGAATAATTACTATAAACATTTGTTACCATATAAAATATTGCACATTTTTAGCAACAGCAATTATTAAGTATAAACTTTATGTATATTTATAGTCTATGGAACAAAAAGCGGGTCGGTCGATTAAATGGGGAACGGAAATATAAAAAGTTTAATAATATAAATACAACATAGTATTTATATATTATTATGTATTTGTATTTAATATGTTGTATTAAAATAAATAAGTGTTCAAAGAAAAGTGAAGTTAAAAATAAAGGTTAGCCACTAAGTTTTACATTGAATAAGGTAGATCACTGTTTTCTTATAAATTTCTATACATAGTTACCCATTATCAGTAAAAATTAAAAACTATTACTGAATTTTCGACTAACAAAAAACTATTAAATATTTAAAAATTGAATACATTGACATGTCATTTTGCCCGCCATTTTCAATAATACCTACATGTTTCTCAAGACGAAAATCGGTAAATCACCATAACATCTAAAGTCTAAACTCCTACCAACTTGAGCATGACTTTACCGTTTTTCTTGCTATTATACAGTAAAGGCTTTCCCACAGACGTAGAATAATTTAAGCCTTAATTAACAGCTGCCTCCTACACGCTTAGAACCAATTAAAGTCGTATCAAGATTCGTCTTTGAAAACGAGCTTTTCA
>JADANM010001663.1:8964209-8976789 GCA_026213755.1 Eurema hecabe
TGTTGATCCAAGTTTCTACTCATTAAACATTAGAGATATATTTTAAGTTATTCTTGAAACAGAAGTTCCAATGTTATTAATACTGTAGACTTCCAATATTTAATACAGTATCTAATGTTATATGTAGGTATCTACTATCTATATAACAATATAATTGGTGTATAAATCAAAATAATCCATTTGGGGTCTTAGTTGCTAGAAACTGGTTATGAAAATTAATAAAACACATATGAAATCATGAAAACGTTCTTTTATTCTTACTTCCTATAATACATATCACTCATTCTTGGAAAGTACACCTTTGATTTGCTTAACTACCAAAGATATAGAAACAACCTTACAATTAAAAGATTCTATAAGACTAGTTTAATATTACAGTGACAATACTTTATCACCCTTTTGTAGTTTAAATAATCAAGTTGTGAAATACTTGAACTAGAGTCAGGGATATTGAAAATACTCATTTTCCGTCAACTCATAGTCAGAAAAGACTTTTCTGTCCTTAAAAACAATCGATCCTGCGATCTATTTAAAGTTTAACAGTCATGAAGTTTTAATAAGTTCTTAAACTATGTAGAGGTTCATTCTTTATTAAACTAGAAATAACTTTTCTACCAGTCTAGTTCAGTATATATTTTTTTGTGGTATTATTTTTGTACTGGCAACACAGTACAATGTTTTTATATACCTTACTTTTTTATATTTAAAGTTCTTTAATGGTACATCGAATACAAGACGGTATACAAAAATGTTTTAAAACATTGTCTTAAACTTTTCAGTGCATACATTGATAATATCGATCAAGGGGCATCATAATTAGCAAAAATCACATTTTGTATGAAAACAAATTAATTTAACTAATATCTTTCAAACAGTTGATACTTTTTAATAGATCTATACAAAACATACACAAAGAGAATACTTATAAAATATCTTAGTTATTATTTTTAGATTCTTTTCTTCATTTTGCCCCAAGGGAGATAATTGAGCGATTTCTAATATGTACATGCAAGGCACAGATAATAAATGTATTAATTATTGGTCCCGTGGATCAGTGTTGCATACCTTTAAATGTTGTACTTAATATTATGGCCTTTGAAATTATCGATAGTCAATGTTGCCATATGATTTTTAAGGTAAACAGTAATACAAGCTGATTATAATAAACTACTTAAAATAATAATTGGTAAAAATCTAAGGTTGGATATTTTATTTACAAAACATTAAATACCTATACATTCAACGAGGTGATCCATTTTTCGTGGTTAGTTTTCAATGTTGCCATATTATAATAAAATTTGATATAAATAAATAGCAATAGTTTTCAAGCTTAATTTCATATAGTACATTTATTTGCCTATAGTATACATTTTTCTCACATATATGCATTCATATAAACATTTAAAGTAAGTTACACACATGTTATCACAGTTTAAGGTAAGAAAGATTTAGCAATGTAAAGACTAGCAGCTCTAGTTGCCATAAACAAGAAAAAATAAAGTTTTAAAAATATGCGTAGCATGTTTCTTTTATAAAATTTCTTAGCATTTATAAGACTGTAATCAAATTTATTTTTTGTATTTTTTTTCAGTGTTTAATTAAATTTTATATCGAAACAGTAACTAACCACGAAATTCAAATATGGCTATCTATTTGGCATACTGACATTTAATCCGGTTCGTCGTGGGAGCAATGTGGCACAGGAGAGGGAGAAGATTTGTAGGCGCGAGGGAAGAGGGATGAATAGGACGGGGGAGGTTCGTATTCCGGCGGCTGAGGGAGGGGCGAGAACATCTGGCTGGAGGAAGCTGTCACAGTGACAGTTGGTGACAGATCCATGCAAGATGGCGGAATGTTGAGCGGCGTGTCAGACGGCTTGGAGCGTTTGCAGCAGCATTCTGGAACATACGAAATATTCGTTATCACAAATATTCTGTTATGTTAGATATAATTTCGAGTGACCGGCTCTAAATATTAAAAGATACGAAGTTGGTCTATGAATGATGATAAATTGTGATTTGTTTGAATGATTATATTAGCAATGGATCAATACAATTGAAACCTAGTGGTAATGATTAATTATCATTCTCGAATCAGAATGTCGTAGTATTCTTGTTGGAATTCATTAGATTATTTACACAAAATAAGTCGTGTTTAAGAACGTACATTTATATAACGTCTGAAAGTTTGTATGTACGGTACTCACCCCAAGCTAAGCAGAACATAAGTATGGTCGCGCAGACGAGCATCCCCACCACGAGGTAGCTCCACGGGCCGTACGGCTTCAGGGCTTCCGCGAACTCCAACAGGGCGTTGGATTTCTGCTCGCTTTCGCTTATCTTCACTGAAATATAAATAATAATAATTAGCATTTTATAACTTTGAACTTTGGAAAAGGAGTGGTAGGGCTCTTTGTATTTTCGGTGCTTTTATTTGTATTTTCTTTGCTGTATATTCAGTGTACTTAGAACTCTCTAGAATTCATTGGGGTGATAACAGTAACATATTTTATCCCTAAAAAGAAACCAACAAACTACTAAAAAGGCATGCAGAACTATCATAACTTTTGGTCCTTTTCTTTTAAGTATGAGGAATATATCGCCAAATTGACTATACTACATCTTTAGCTATAAACAAAAGCTCAATATATCCGATAGTCTAATACGAGTAGTTCTAGTTAGTTCCTGGTAGAATATTTTTAGCTTAGGTGAGTCTTTCTTAGAAATAAGAAGACACTTCCAGATTTGTCATAGAAACCTTGCTACCATATAAAAAGTAAAACACTCTTCGACGTAATGTATCATACTGATCTGATTCAAACACCAAGTAAGTTCTTCATAACCTAGAAAAGGCAATGACTTCAAACAATACTTACTTATAACAGACGGCTGAGTTATAGCATCAGGTTGATCCAGTCCTAGCAACTCCTGGTTCCTAGCTGCAAATCTTCTTAGCATTTCCAATAAAGGCGAGTCCCGTCTGTGGGCGCAGGCTGCCGCGTCCTCGTCTTCTCCCCCGGGACAATGGCGGACGCCATCACACACGAGATATGAGGACACACAGAGGCTGGTCACACCGCATGTGAATTGGGAGTCGTTGTTACAGACTGCTCCTGGAAGTGACAACATGGTTTTTAGCTTCATAATGAAATCGTTACAGAACAAAAGAACAGTACAAATGTCACTATCTAAAAGTCATCTCTTCCAGACATGTATGACCTATAGCTGTGAAAAACTCTGGTTTTCTATAAGGGTTTGTTCAAAGGTAGTGATTGTCTTTGACTTGATGTCCACGGCAATCAAAATAAACTCCAAAATTTATAGGACGGATTTTCATGCGGCTTTCACTATTAGATAAAGTGGTTCTTGAAACAGATATTCCGACATTCAGACAGTGTTTATATGTATAAGTTGAAAGCCGAAATCGAGACACTTACAAAAAACTGCAAATGTTGAACCAGATCGATGAGTTTTAAATAGCAGTCATAATACATATTGTACACAACGTACCACTATTTACAGCGGTGACCACCAGCCGTAGCTTCTCAGTATGGTGGGGAGTGGTAGGCGGGTTCCACACTATCCGTATCTTCGGTGGTAGCAGCTTGGTGCCGGCACGAGCCGCGACAGCCGCTGCGTTTCCTCCACACAACGATAACTTCCATATTGGCTTCGATTCCAAGTACTGGAAATGGAAATTTTCATATAAATTAATATGAATTACGTTAATCTTAAAAAGGCTGGTCTGTTTATATTTATCTATTAAAAGTTGTAGGGATAGACTTTAAGTCTACTGAAACGATTTCGAAAATTATTTCATATAATATCTAAATCAATTTATATTCGTAGGTATGCATGTTTAGGAGACAGACTCTTTCATCGTAAGACGACAAAATTGTCTTTCTCTTAAAACCATAATACTTACTCAAAACCACTTCAGAAATAGTCTAAATCTTATTTAATCGTAATAATATAGTTAAATACGTTGTTTGTCTGCCGTAGAATGATCCAGAAGCTTCGTCAAGTCCCCACTTACCCTCAATTAACCCGGCGTTCATGAAACTCAATTACTTTACACACTTGCTTCTTATCAATTCTTCAATTCGACAAACGAGCAATGATTCCTTGTTATTCCCGAAAACAATTTTTAAACAATGGAAGTTTTCTTAGAGCTTAATGATCCAATTCGAATTGAAATCAATCCGATTTAAATAATCTCTAGTAATTTTGATAAAAAGACAAGTAGGTATTATATAGATTCTTATAACATCTTATCCTGCAACTGTATATATGGAGCAATGACATAAGACCGAATTATATTGCCTGTATTGCCCGGAGTACCATCCTTCCACAGAAAAGCGGCGTCAAAGTAAGTGGAAGAACTTAAGGCTAATTTTTCCCTTCATTCCCTTCTCTCCTTTACACTATACCTTCATTCGGTCACTGACCTGTTTCTCTGTCTTGAAAAGTCAGTCGGAGTTTTAAAGCACTCGACTTTGGTACTATACGTCGGAGGCAATACATAAAGAAATATAGAAACACTTACCACGATTAGCTTGCAAGCGTCAGTGGTAGCGTTGACAGGCGCGGGCTGGTCGGCGGTGCGCTGCGCGTGCGCACTGCGCATGCTCCACTTACGGGCCGCGCTCGACTCGGGCGCAGACACGTCCACGCTCCGCTCCCAGTCCGCTAACGACTCCTGCTGAGATGTATAAACGTTATATTAAGATTTCTATATTAGCTTAGCTTATCTATCCTTTCTATTTTTTTAAAAGGGAAAAAGGCGAGATGTTTTTTAAGCTTTTTCGCAAAAACTTCTGCATCGATGATCATTAAATTATCTACCCATTCTAGGAGGCATCAGAATGAACATACGTAACGTTCGTTTCTGAAATTTATTTGGCGATTCAAGACGAGCGAAGCCGAATGTAAATGTTTGTAATAAATAAATATACCTAACATTATTTCAGTGACAAGAGATACATTAGATCTAATAATAGGCTTATAATATAAAATAATGAAAAATTTATATTGTTTCACAATATAGAAAGCATGTTTTCCTGGCATTTTACGTTCTTAATGAATATGTGTCTTACATCTTAAAGCAATAACAGTTTATCAAATTAGAAACTATGAATAGTTTTCAATAAAAAGGAAGAGGAAGGAAATATGTAATCTGGCTTTAGTCAAAATGTAATGGTTTCCTTCCTATTTCGTACAATAACACAATAATCGAGTTATTAAAGTTTTTAATTTCAAATATTACATATAAAACTCTTTCCGTTCCAAAGGCCATTAACAAAAAAACTAAAAAGAGAATTCGAATTTTAAACAAAGTGCTATTGACATAAATATTGGCGGGAACTCAAATTGTCATCACTTTACGTCAACAGCATTTTTGCATATGGCAAACAATGCGTTCTTAAAATAGTTTCTTTGTCAAACAATGTTAATGACAGAAGAATACGTACTGACGACATACAACCTGCGCTGAATTTGTAAACGAAATATTTATATAGCTCGGCAAATTTTATCTAGTACTATGAGCATAAAGATTAGTTCGAAGGTTGTAATAAATCAATGGAATAATCTACGCTTGTTGGGTTTTATTATTTTTTACTGCGTGGCGTATGCTTAATTTGGATCTAAGATAAAGATAAATAATTTTTTTATATAAATTTTTTTATTTTCTTTTGTTTTAATTTTCATTTTTAAGATTAGATCGTTGTATGATAGGGAAGATTTAAAGCAAAGGTTTAATAATATTATTGCCTTTTTAAAGAATAAGACTTTTATTGATTTGACATTGACCTTCTTAAGAAGATAGAGCTCTTTAAATCGAAGAAAGCCGAACTCCACAAAATTACACAGTCACTATAACCAAGATATTTCGATGTGTCTAATTTTCTCATAAATTTCTTTACACAGCGGTAAGGTTTTGTTTAAAAGAGTATCTTCACTCAACAACAGTGTTCCGTTACGAATTACGATAGAAAAGAGAACTTTCATTTTTAATATTTAATTATATGATAAGGTTATTTAAAACCAGAACAACAGTATTTAAATAATACAATGCGTTTAATTAAGCGTTTGTTCTGTAGAATACCGGCGTTGCCTAACAATGGGTTGCCTGTTGCGACGCGTGTCGATATCATAGAAGATGTCTCAATTATTAACTGTGGCAATACATTGTTAATTATATTTATTATCTGTACCTATGACTTACGTAAAGTTATATTACATTAGTATTGTTTAATAATAATATGTTTTATTAAGTAACGAGCGAGGTTAAATTCGTGTTAAAACCAAATAAGTTATACATATTTCATGATAATAATATGTTTAAAATATTATAGTCCTCGTACGGGACCCGGAATAATACCTTAAATGATTTTTAATAACTTGAAAGTAACCTTTATTTTATAATAAAAACATTTTTTGCACAGCGCAAATAAACAATAAAAACTTGGTATTTTTATAATTTTTGATAAAAAGGATATTATTTTGTTCAAAATAGTATGAGTTCCTATTTATCGGCTAGAAATAAATTTGATTTTCTTTGTTAAATAAAATTATAAATAAAAATAATTTAATATTATCATAATTCACTAACTGTTAGAAATTCAACATATCCTTGCTCCATCAATACTGTTTACAAAAACATTTAACTCACCGTAAAACCTTGTATCAAATAGACTAGAATTGATTCAGTAAAGCCATAATTACGTACAATACGTAAACCTTCGTCCAAGGCCCTTCCATTCATCGCTTGTATCGGTAAGAATTAACATTTACTACAGTCCAAGAACGAGATGGATCAAGGTGTCAAGTTTTGTATAGATTGGTCACTAGTTTAAATTCTTCTAGATTCTAGAATAATCTAGATTGTGTCCTAGTTTTCTGTGACCTGGGTTCCTAACCTGAGGGTTATAAACCTCCGTTGTATTCTTATGTACTTTATTTATACATTTAATATATCAACGACTTTAAACTACATTTTATCTACTAGCTGTTGCCCGCGACTCCGTGCGCGTGGACTTTCATATAAACTTTAACCCGCCCTTCCCCCTTATAACCCTTTTTTCCAGTTAAAAAGTAGCCTATGTTTTATCTCAGGCTCTAGACCATCCGAATGTGTACCACCACATTTCACTACAATCGGTTGAGTAGTTTTAGCGTGAAAGCGTAACAGACAGACAGACTCAGAGTTACTTTCGCATTTTTAATATTAGTAGGGATTTGTACTGTACTAACAGGAGTCAGTATTTTTCAAGGTTTTAGTTACAAATTCTGCTATGTAATATTGAGTGGACACTGGACAATAAATTATTTTTAAATGTATTTATTTATTTACTCCGGGAACCGTTAAGTAGTAAAATAATATTACTTTTTGCGTGAAAGATTATTCTATATATTGATCATCCAAACATCCATACTCAGTTACTTTCACATCTATATCTATACTAATATATAAAGCTGAAGAGTTTGTTTGTTTGTTTGTTTGTTTGTTTGTTTGAACGCGCTAATCTCAGGATCTACTGGTTCGAACTTCGAATTGAAAAATTATTTTTTTATTGAATTAACCATTTATCGAGGAAGGCTTTAGGCTACATAACATCACGCTGCGACTAATAGGAGCGAAGATATAATGGAAAATATGGAAAAAACAGGGAAAATTATTCAACTTTGAGGGCTTCCTTTGCGTGCGCTGCGAAAACGGTTCAAGATACAAAAATAATATGTATGAAAGAATTATTCCTCTTTAAATGATCTAAAAAAAAGTCCGCGACAGTATATGTCTATCTTCTAAGATTGATTTACTATAACATAATAATAGAAATAGATCCGACGGGGACGAAGTCGCGAGCAACAGCTAGTTTATAATATTAGTAGGAAGTAAGATTTATTCAATGCAGAAAAATATACGCTGGTTAAGCCTAGTTACTACGTAACACAATGAATAATAAACATATTCTTATCTAAACAGCTGTATTTAATCCACAATCTTAATTAAACAGATAATACGGAAGGAACTGTGTTAGCTGGCTTAAAGGAAATAAGTTGGGTGCGGACTAATTCTAACACGACTTTTCTAGAATAATGTTTTAAGCGTGACTGCCTTTCACGTGTCTGTCTGTCCTTAATAATTGTGTGTCTATAGGAAGATAAAATGGATGGCATTAGTCGGCCTGACCTATACTGTTAATACAAAAACTAATTACAACATACAAGGTGATAGAACTTGAAATACTATTAGTTACCTTTACAATAAACTAAATAAAATCATCAAATTCTTCTCATAAAACAAGCACAAATGTAAAAATAAAACAATAAATTGGCTCCTGACTCAAAATTATGACTCAACAGAAAAATTATTATCTTTGCCCTGAATTATCTTACAATAACACACACTAACTGACACCAATTCATATACACTAACACACACACAACCACATACACAACACCAATTATTCATTGATGAAAAATAAATGTCCTTAGTCTTAGGTGGGAGCCTGGAGTTCCGTAACACAGGTTTGTTCCTAGTACGGTACTCCAGTCTCTTACAAAGGTATTTTTTATTGTTATTCCTTTTAATGTGTTTGTGATATTGACGTTGTCTTTGTTAAGAGAAAATAAATGATTATTATTATTATTATTAAAATTTTTGATTTGGTATATTTGTGTCATGTTGTTGACATGGTGTCTATTTATTTATTTATTTATTGAGTACAACCACATCATACATAATTAAACAATTACATTAGGTAACAATTATCTAATATGCATGTCAAAAACGGTGAACTAAATTAAGTAAATTTGGTCCGAAAACATATTTTTAAGACTTTATATAATATTATTTATTAATTGAAGGCTTTTTTTGAGACTTAAAAAATTAAGAATTAAGAACCTATTTATATGGTGTCCTGAAATATGGGCCAAAAGCCTAGTTAAGGCACCAGTCTCCAACAAAATGTTATTTGACATTAGACCATTGCATTATGGTTTTGTTTTGTGTATTCTGATGAGGAAATTGGATCCGCAATTGTAGACGTTAACACACTAAGCACAAAACATTGTATTGCTTAAAAACAAAGTTGCTGAAATAATATTTTTACTAAGTAATGTTATTGCTATCGTAAAATATATTACATATACCCTTGTGACATAGAGACACATTGTAAAATGTATATACAAAAAATCGTGAATCATTAAACTTCAGTTAAAAACAACCTTAATATTGACACGTATCCACGTTAATTCATAAATAATATTTGAATGAATTGTTATGAAAACTTCGCGTCACAGAAGTCTGTTTTGAACATATATTTGTTATACAATATACCTATACAGTGTGTTACAGAACATGTGCCCGATCCTGAAAGGTAAAGGTCTCTATCTAAAAACCTTTTCCAATAAAATAAAAAATCTATATCTAAAAATAACAATGCAATAACATTTTAAAGATTATGTTTCTAGTGGGAAATTTACACAAATTCAAGGAATTTCACAAATACTGGCAACTCACGTACGGTTTGTAGACACTATAGCTAAGCAGAGTAGGTGTATGCGAGACGGTGTTGCCATGTAAGTTTTGCAGTTATTCTTAGTTTTTTTTTTTTTATTTGGAAAAAAGTAATTATGTTATTTTTTGAAAACGATAGCAAAATAAGGACTTGGTATATGGAAAGAGATTTTCAGATCGGACACTTTTTTTCTAACACACTGTATATAATATAAGATACAAGTCATGTGATATATAGTATTTATTCAATTTGTTCATGTTTAATTAAGTGTGTTTCTTGAGTTCGTTGATACATATTTGAAAGAACATATAGGTATTGTTTTTCATTGTTCTAAATAAATGATTAAGATTCGTTTCTGGGCAGAATGGATTAAGTATCTTATGATAAATTCTCACTTTATTTATTACTTTTAATGTTATAAAAATCAAGAAAGGGATGTGTTTTACGCTTTACCGCAATAACTACGGGACCGATATCTTGTGCATCTTAGTGATATAAGAATAAGAATGAACTTAGGCTTTTATTTGAATAAAAACGAACATTCTTTAATGCAAGCGAAGCCGCGGGTAAAAGCTACTAATGTTATAAATATAATACTACATATATGTCACGACTAGAATTTTAATATGGGATATTCACTCTTATTTCAATAAACATTAGAATAACTGCAATATAGTCCATTGGACGGGAATGGAGACTTCATTATTTTTGTTCTTTGACTTTTTATGTAAATTGACGTCAATAAAGTCAACTGTTGAGGTAATTTAAGGCGAAACCGGTTGACGTTTCAAGTTATACGTGGTAGGTAAATATAGACGCGTTCGAGCTTGTCATGTGACTAATACTGTTTTGCAAAATCTATAATCTATACTCATATTATAAAGAAGTAAAGTTTTTGTGTTTGATAAATTGTAAGGGGTAATCTCGGGTTCTAATGAACCGATTTAAAAAATTCATTCACCAATAGAAAGCGACATTATTGATGAGTGTTATAGGTTATATACAAAAACGTTATTAATATTATGCCCAACGAAGTGGGCACGGGTCAGCTAGTGCCTAGTAGCATATATATGTAAAAGTTAAAGTTACAATTTACTTAGGTATGTGGTTTACACACTAAGCACGCAAAAGTATTCAATGTGTTCATTTAGAGTTTAAATTTACTTGCACAAACTGTAGCTGTTCTATACTTTTTTTTAATTTACGTGAAAGCCCCAAACATTTTTTAACGAAGGAAATGCAAAGGCAAATGCATTGCCGCCGCGAGGATGTTGGTTGCGACGAGGCGTAGGTGTTCGCGAGCGCTAATCGCGCCGCACCAACCGGAATGCCCACTAAAACTCACGAATTCCTCTCTTGGCCAATATGTCGGGACGAGGGGGTCGCTTGCGCATTTTCACCTACTCCCCCGAGGAACAAACATACTTAAATACATCCCCATTAACATTCACGTTTATAATATTTATAAGATAGAATAGCTTTATAAAAAGAAGGATAGACGAATACACCTGAATAAATAATAAATAAAAACATGTAAAAGACGCATTGGAGTTTTTTCTTTGTATACAAAAAACTCCAATGCACTCAAAATGCAAACACATTTGAACAACTTCGCTTGGTAACAGATTTGATAACCTTGAGTTTTATTTTTTGTTGCGAACCGTTGAAACGTGCGCAAATTTAATTTTATAATAGGTGGTTTTTATAATAGCGGTAACTCAATTGATTGTAGATTGCTCAATAAGGACTGAGGATAGTCTGAATTGGAGCTGATTCTTGCTTAACACGACCATAGGACGTGGCTTACACACGAGCTACAGTAGAAACAAGTCTTCACCGCCAAGTGTTCAGGCCTTTCAGTTCGAAGACTAAATGCTATAAGCCAGAAAGTTGTAGATGTAATACTATAAGCCGGAATTAAAAATATTCTTAGAGACATGTCTCTTAGAAGACAGATGTATATAATATTATCTTTTAAAATTTAAATTACCCACATCTCAAGTCATTTTTCAAGTATATAATACCTTTGCACCGATGTACCCAGACAGGACTGACCTTTAAATCGCCCTGTACTTAAAATAATAAGGTTTTCTTGAATTAAACATCCGTAAATCAAAATACTCCTCAATAAGTTTAAAAATAAAGGTACAAATACTTCATTTTTAACTTAAAAAGTTTTATTTAAAAGAGCAAATAGGTTAAAAATTACTTACCGGTTCTTCTCTATAATAACCACTTTGAACCGCTGGTACACAATTATGTAAAGCTATGGCGATTCAAAAGTGTTACTATATTATGTAACATAGTTTTATATATATACTAGCCGTTCCTCGCGGTTTTACCCGCGTAGTTCCCGTTGCCGAGGCAATACCGGGATGTAAGCTATCCTATCTTTTAAGTTGGATCAAACTGCACATGGTGTGCGAATTTTATTATAATCGGTTAAGTGGTTTAGGAGTCCATTGAGGACAAACATTGTGACACGAGATTTATATATATTAAGATAATATCTGACATTGTTTATTGGAAGGAATTAAAATTAGGCAAAATTGTGGCAACACAGCACTGCTATTTCACGAATAAAAACAAAGATTCTTGGATTCTAGCAACCTTTTTCGTGATGGAAAAGGTTCAAAGGATTGAAATTTTATATGGAAATTTATGGTAAGACAACACTGGTTTAATGAATAAAATGGCTTCGAATCTGTTCACGTAACTAGTTATTCAAACACGACGATCATAATATGTTTATAAGTCAATTATTGAATAAGTTATAACGTTATTACGATGTTAGTAAAATACGAGTATTATGAAGGAGGAAACTAATTAGCTATAGACAGACATACAACGACACACCCACTTATTGAAGGTGATATTTTCCTAGCCGGTTATAGTACAAACTAATTAATCACTTGATTACAGTAGCATAGTATAGAATATAGATAATATAGTATACGTATAGTACTAGGAAAATCTTTTCGATATACATATATAGAGTGTTATTGTGGTCAATAATTTCTGATGCAAGATTGATTAAATATGTCTAGATATAAATAT